>CAUYRB010102343.1:0-19685 GCA_963574695.1 Propithecus perrieri | reverse complement strand
TAGAGTGAGTGCCGTGGCGTCAGCCTAGCTCACAGCAACCTCAGACTCCTGGGCTCAAGCGATCCTTCTGCCTCAGCCTCCCGAGTAGCTGGGACTACAGGCATGCGCCACCATGCCCGGCAAATTGTTTCTATATATTTTTAGTTGTCCGATTAATTTCTTTCTAATTTTAGTAGAGACGGGGTCTAGCTCTTGCTCAGGCTGGTCTCGAACTCCTGAGCTCAAACAATCCGCCCGCCTCGGCCTCCCAGAGTGCTAGGATTACAGGCGTGGGCCACCGCGCCTGGCCAGTCCCCAGGGTTTTACCCCTTTGTTCCTTTGTTCATGCTTTCCCCTCCATGTGGTATGGTATATTTTTCTACCATAAGTCTCTAGTCTATATTCCTCCTTTAAGGCCTAACTCAGATGCAGCACCTTCCCCGAGTTGCCCAGTGGGATGACATGCCTTTCGGTTCTCTCTTTACAATGCCTTTGACTTTCCACTCCTTGAGGCCACCTGTTTACTATTATAGTCATGTCTCTCCTCACACTGTGAGAGGCTTCCCCACACATCTTACTTCCTCCCTCAGCGTCTGCTTAGGATCTGCCACATGAAAGAAGCTCAAACAATGTTTTTTCAAAAATCAAATATCTGTCCCTATCTGTCCCTCTGGGAACCCAGTCTCCTTTGGCATCTGCAACATATCTGGCACCTTGCTAGACACTGTACAGGTGTTATTTTCAATCCTCATAAGGACAAGGCAGGTGTCACCACTCCCACGTCTTTGTAGGGGAACTGAGGCAGAGAGAGGTTAAGAAGCTTGCCCAAAGGCACACAGCAAGTGAATGTGACCATAGGATTCTCACCCAGTATGTCAACCCTACCATGTTTCTTCTGTTCCTGAAGATCTTGGGCTGTGTGTTCTGTAGCCTGATTTCTATCTGATATCCCAGAATTTGCATTCTCTTCAAACACACCGAATACAGCCAACAGAGAGCCTGCCTCTTCACAGCTAGCTCCAGTGTGGCTCTCGGGCACTGGGGTTATCAAAGTGGAATTTTCTGAGGAAGCTTGTCAGACAAGGGTTGCCATGAAAACAAGCAGCCCCAGGCCCTGTGTTCTGGGGGCCTTGCCTCATTTACATGGGGAAAAGAAAGCTCAGAGCCAGCTGAGAGACAGAGATAAACAGTCACCTGCCAGCCACTCAGCCCCTCTCCATTCTCCACTTTTCTGCTCCTGGATCTTCTTGGGCGATTTTACCACCATCTCTGTTTCGAGTCTAAATGGAGAGAGAAGCAAGGTGAACTGAGAGTCTCCCCCTCACAAACACATCGTCGAGTACTGGTGGGGACAAGGTGTCAGCGGAGTTCAGCTGGGCTGGCACCTGAGTCAGGGTCTCCTGCAAGCTGAGACTGGGAAGTGGGGACAGGTGACAGTGGTGGAAGCAAGCCAAAGGAAATTAGGAAAATGATGTCTCTCCAATTCAGCCTGAACTAAGTCACTAACATGGGGCTTAAATCATTCAATAAAATCCAAAATATTTGTCAAGCAAAGCGATTTTGTTGAGAAATTGCCATTCATATTATTAATTCTGATCTCTTCTATTATTGCTCATAATTGAAAAGTAACTAAAAATGATGGATGCTATTGCCAGATGCTATAGGGGTTCACCCCCACTCTACCTCCTCACATAGGTCACTTGCAACCCCAAATTTGGGTGTAGGACCGAGCACATCCATTACACATGCAGGGCGATGTGAAGGAACTTTGACTTGGTGATACGGTTGGTTTCCCTCCTTTGATACTTTATTCCTCAACCCTGAGAATTCTCCTATTGCTCTAAACTTCCTCTGGCGAATACATTCCTATTAAACTGTGAGGGACTCCATATCCTGCCTCCCTCCTTCCCGCCTACCAAAGTGTATTTTAAAAGAGAGCTAGCACTGGGACAATGCTTTAACCAAAGGAATGTATTTCTGACAATGTAATTATAGACACCTTTGTACTTGATAAGGCGGTGTTTTGGGAGTATACAAGAAAGACCCTCTATGGCCCCTGAAATTATACTTAGCCCAACAGTCTATAGCCAGAGGCAGACTTACCATAAAATTAATGAAGCTCCCTTGTTCAGGGCCCTCCTAAGGCCCTGGGAAGCACCCTGCTAGTATGTTCGTGTGGTTCTGCATAAAAGATGCAAGAGTAAGATACTGTAACCGCAACTGATTAAGTCTGATGTCTCTTTCCATTATGATTTCCCTTCTATCCCACCTTCCCTCATGTCAGGTGGTAAATGAGCCACAGGCATTTGGGGAGTCTGGCTAAGTGGAAATTGAGTTGAAGACACATTTAGGTTGGATCATAGGGCTATGTAACATGGCCCACACTCACTTGCATGTGTAGTGGTCGCTAACTCTCCTGGTGTAGGAATGCCTTCCAGGAATGTCCCCATAGCCACTGCGCTGACTCAGGTGGCATCACGCCATGTACATGCAGGACCAGAGGGTCATGGTGGCAAGAAATATCTTCCGGTGCCTGGGCTTGGAAGTAGCATTTGAAATGTATGGAGTCAGAAGCCAATCCATGGAAGATTTTTCTAGTCACTAGATGTGTAACATTGTAAGCAGTGGGTTGGGTTCTCACTGATGCTTTGTCAAAATGGAAGTTTTCTCCTATCAGGAGTATGCTTAATAATATAGTGTATACAATTGCAAACATATCGTATGAAAATGTTTTTCATGTATTTTTAAATGAAATTATTAGATAGAAATTATTTGATATTAAGAAGTGAATTGTAACATAAACTGAGATTATCCCAAAAGAGGTATTGCATTAAGAGGAAGAGGCCGATTGCTAATAGGCTCTTGGATTGTTTATTTTATTTATTTTTCAAATTATTTATTTATTTATTTTTGAGACAGAGTCTTGCTCTGTCACTGGGCTAGAGTGCCATGATGTCAAGCCTAACTCAGTCCTCCTAAGTAGCTAGGACTACAGGTGCGTGCCACTATGCCCAGCTAATTTTTTCTATTTTTAGTAGAGATGGGGGTCTTGCTCTTGCTCAGGCTGGTCTCAAACTCCTGACCTCAAGCTACCCTCCCGCCTCCACCTCCCAGAGTGCTAGGATTACAGGCGTGAGTCATCACACCCGGCCCACATAAGAAAACTTGAACTGTACTGAAACCTTATGACTCAATTATGAAAAAAAATTTGCATAGTTTTTCCCCCCAAATTTGATAATCCTAAAATGATGCGGTATTATCAAGAGTAATTTCAAAATTGAAAGACACTTTAAAGAGCTATCGATAATTTAAAAAAAAACAAATTTTCATCAACTTTGCTAGAAGAAAACTGAATTATCTTTCTGCTCTCTCTATAAAAAAAAAATTGCAAAATCATTATGAAGAATCAATCAAAGAATATACAGCCAAAAAAAGTAGAACAAAATTATATAAGTGTGTCAGGCAGTTAATTAATAAAAATTATGTTATTTTTCTGGATTTTTAATGATTTTTGATTTGCCAACTTTTTAATATGGAACTTATTATGATGTCTTTTCTCACTTTTAAAATAAATTTTCACTTCTGCACCTAATATTGCATTTATAGTTTTGTATTCCTTTCCTTAATGAGAAATCTCTCTACCCAACCAGTGTAAGCTTCAGGCCCCATGAAGCTGGATTCACCCGGGTCCACAGCGTTGGTATTTTGTTAAGGCGGTGTTGTATGACAACAATAACGACCACTGCAGCGCTTTTCCTGACAGTTTGCTACGTGTCAGCACTACTCCAGGAGATTGACGCGAATTCTCTCATTTACTCATCTACCACTACATGCTTCCTCCATTTTACAGGTGAAGGAACTGAAGTCCCAGAGTTGGTAGGTAACCTGCCCAAGGTTATTCAGCTGGGAGGTTGCAAAGCCTGGAGACAACACAGAAGCTTGTTTCCTCTCTGTTTCCCTCACCTTCCCTGACTCCAGGGGGGAGGAGGGAAGTCCTCTGACTCCACACAGCTGGTTTTATAGAGATGCAGCGAGGGCTCAGAGGGGTTGAGTAAGTTGCTGGAAGACACACAGCGAGCAAATAGCCGGAGTGGGATTAGAGCTCAGGCCGCAGGGTTCTCCCTCCCACACCACCAAACACTAGCCGTGGCCCTGCCCCTTCGCAGTCGCTCCCCAGGGTGGGGGTGGGTGAGGCCCGGGTGGAGGGGACGCTCCGCAGGTATGACCCAGTGGCAGCCTGGGCTGGAGTCTGGGAAGGAGATACCTTCAGAACTCCGGCGTCTCCAGGGGCAGCGGCAGTGACTTAGCCTCCCCCATTTCATTAACTGGAAAATAAACTGGAGCCACAAAGGGCTGGGGGAAGGGGAGGGCCAGGGCCCAGCTGCCGCGGGGCGGACGGCGGAGGGCTGGGGTGGCGGGAGAAGGGGAGGAGGCCTGCCCGCCAGCTGAGGCCACGGCAAATCCCTGGAGGCCCAGCCCCAGCCTGCAGCCTCCTCCTCCCTGGGAGCCGCCCCTCCCCTCCTTTGCTCCCGGAGTCCTGGAGCCAGAAAACTTCCCGGAGAGAGGAGGGGAGTCTCCCCCTCTGGACCACCCCACTCAGCTCTGTGGGCACAATGGGCCGTCAGATGGTGGGGAGGGGCCGGGACAGCTCTGCACCGTCCCCTCCTCGGAGCCAAACCTTCCGCTCCCTGAGCAGAACAGAGGGAAATCGAGAGTGTGGCCCTAGCGAAGGGCTGGCCCAGGGGAAAACGGGATTTTAAGAGAGAGAAATAAGAGACTCGCTGCCTTCTACAGTCCCGTCCACACACCGAGTTCCTGGTCCCCCTTTTCAAAGCACTCCCTGTTTCATTTGTCACAGGGTCCCCCTGAACCGTTCTTCTCCGGTGCCACCCGAGCATCACACACTTCTGACCCCCAAGCTTGCCCCCTTCCTGGCTGTCCCCACTACCCTCCAGCCCATTCTGTATTAGCTGCTAGGGCTACCACAACAAAGTGCCGCAGACTGGGTGGCTTAAACCACAGAAATTTATTTTCTCATAGTTCCGGAGGCTAAAAGTCTCAGATCGAGGTGCTGACAGGCTTGGTTCCTTCAGAGACCTCTCCTTGGCTTATAGATGGCTGTCTTTTCACTGTGTCCCCGCATGGTCTTCCCTCTGCATAGCTGCGTCCTAATTTCCCCTTCTTAGAAGGACATCAGTCATAGTAGATTAGGATCCATCCTAATGACCTCATTTTAACTTAATCACCTTTAATCTTTAAAGAAAGACCCTAACCCCAAATAGTCAATTCTGAGGTACCGGGGTCGGGATATCAACCCCCAGGTCCCCAAAGCAAAGCTGGCTTTTTTCTCTGCGATTTGGGGGCTGCCTGTGGCAGAATCATAGCTCTTCAGCTCTTTTAGTCCTTCAGGAATCTCTTCTTCCTCCCACGATGTTTCGGTACTTTTAAATAATTTATTTTGAATAGTTCAAAGTTTCCAAAAAATTATGTAAAAATGAATACATTGAGGAGTCTCCTTCCTACCACCTCCGCCCACCCCAGCCCTTACAGAGAGCAGGTTTAATTAGGTTCTGCTCCATCTTCCCCATGTTTCTGTATGCAAATATAAGCCCACGCAAATGTATGTGTGTATATTCCTCCCTTCTTATAGGAATGGTAGTATTCACTGATTTACCCCTTGCTTTTTTCACTTAATGATATATCCAGGAGATTTCCCCATAGCTATACAGATGGCTTCACTTTTTCCTTTAACAGTTGCATAGTACTTCATTGAGTGGATGTAACGTGATTTATTTCACCAATCCCCAATAGATGGACACTTGGGTTGTTTCTAGTGCTTGTCCTCTTGAGAGGAATGTCTTGAAAACCTTAATCAGCCAAGGCTTCCCAACACCTGGGGAATATCAGGGCCTGGAGGGAAGGCAAGAGGGACAGCAGAAAGGGTCCACAGGTGTCAGGAGATGTGGTTTTTGGCCTTGAGTGTGTTTCAAACTAACGGGGGAGATACGACTGTTCTGCCCTGTGATGTCTTCTGTATGAAAAAGACCCTACAGAAGCTCAGAACTGACACTGCTTTGCTGATTCAAGACCTCTGGGATTGGTGATATCACTGAGAAGGGGCTAAGATTAGAAGTAAACCTTATAGGTCAATTTTTTCCCTCTGTTTTAGTTATCTCTGTAGTGTAACAGAATACCACAAATTTAGCAGCTTAAAACAACACATATTTATTTGCTCACAATTTTTTAGGTCAAAAGTCTGGGCAGAAAGAACGACATGAAAGCTGGACTATGGTAATGGAGTGGGGGGAGGTTTGGCAACAAGTAGCACAGTAGATCTAGAGCCCCTGATGTTGGGGACAAAGGGGAGGCAGGTCTGGGAAAGTCTGGCAGGGCTGTGGCGTGGACGTTGTCACTGGATTCTCTGCTTGGGGTCTCACCAGGCTGAAATCAGCGTGTCAGCTGGGCACGTTGTCATCTGGAGCTCAGAGACCCTCTTCCTAGCTTATTAAGGTCGTTAGCAGAATTCCGTTCCTTGTGGTTATAGGATTGAGTCTCTCAGTTCCTAGAAGCCAACCCTCTCCATTGGCAGTTTACAACTTGAATGTCTGCTTTTTCAAGGCTGGCAAGAGATCCTTTCCCCTGCTTTGAGCCTCTTCCTTCAGGATGGGCCCTGTCCCTCTTTTAAGGGCTTCCACCTGGTTAAGCAAGCCCACTTAAGGATAATCTCCCTTTTCATGAACTCAAAATCAACTGGACCAAACTTAATTTGGGACTTTAATTGCATCTGCAAAATCCCTTTGCCAAGTTTGTGCATGACCTGCCCTCATCACTGCTAAATCAACTCCCTCCCAGTACCAGCCAGACTCCTTCTCTAGACCCCTTTCCCCACACAGGCCAGGCACCCAGGCAGGCCCCATCCCTTCCCTCCCGGGAATAAATGTCAGCACCCGCATTGAACCATCTCCTATGGGATCAGGTCCAGCATTCCCAGCCTGGCATGCTCAGCCTCCATGCCATGACGGACCTTGAACCTAGGTTGTCTGGATCCCAGTGGCATGCTATTGCCACTACAGTAAATTCCTCTTTGCTCGCTTTGCATCTGAAACCTTTTCTTAGTGTTCAATCTAGTGTGTGTGTGTGTGTGTGTGTGTGTATGTTTATCTGTGCATTTTGTATGCTCACCTGCACATGGTGCCTGGCTCAGTGCTTGCACTCAATAAATGTGAGCTAAATGGAGAATATAGTCCTTGGAGGGTCCTATATCTGCTCCAATTCTAATGAATGAAATGATGAAATATTCATTCTATCTTCATGCCTTCTCCCCTGTACCCAGCACAGTACAAGGCAAAAAGGCAGACCTTCAATAAATATTTGTGGAATTTAAACAGCTGATGAGGAGCAAGAGAGCAGGCAGGACTGGGTGTACAGATTCAGGAGGGGAGGAGGAGCTGGGAGCTGGGCCAGGGCTGGGCCCAGGGGATGGACTAGGGGACAGAGAGCCACCCACCATCAGTACCCCAGCCTGAGCAGACTTGGCAGGCAGGCTGAGTCTAAGTAGCACTTTCTTGCTAAGTGCTCTGTGGGGAGGTGTAATATGTCTCTATTTAAAATTAATTTTTCAGAATTGGAAGCCCCACTCTGAAAGGCAGTGCTCCCTCGGTGGTTTCTGGCAGGATTGGAAAGCCGTAACTTTGGAGAGAAACACAATAAACCAGAAATTTCCTCCCAGGTGAGCAAGAAACTGCCTTTCTACTTCTGAAGAGAGCATTTTCCAGAACTTTGCTCATCAAGTGCTGGTTTTCAAGTCATTTCTTCCATTCCAGTCGACTGTCTGTCTTCCTCTCTGATGGATGGGACAGGGGCCTAGGCAATCCACATACAGGAGAGAAAACAAAAGTAATTTCTCTCTGGCTCGAGGCTGTGTTTCTGTATTTACATGTGAATGGAGTAGCATCAGATGCTTTGAAAATTTGCAGTGCTTGCTGCCAATAAGGAAACACCACCATACGGTGGACTTTGGAGAATTTGTTCAGTTCAACAAATGCTTATGAAGCATGTAGGTACTAGAGCTACAATGATTCATTCATTCATTTATTCGACCAGTATATATAGAGTGCCTACTATGTGCTAAGTATTGTACTAGGCATTGGAGAAACAGCAGTGATAAAAGTGATAAAAGCAGACCAAAAAATCCTTGCCCTTTCAAAGGGGAAATAGACGATATTATAAATAAGTAAAATATACAGTATGTTAGATAATGATAGGTACTAAGGAGGTAAATAAAGTAGGAAGGGGGTTAGAACATGTTGGGAGGTGGGATGTGTTTGCCAGGGCAATACTCACAGAAGAGGTGCCATTTAATAAAGACCTGAAGGAGGGAGGGAGTTAGACGTGCAGAAGTGCGGGGAAGGCGATCTAGAGAGAGCGCATCGAGTGTGGGGGAGGGCACGTTCAAGGCGTTCGAGGAACAGCAGAGGGGAGAGTGTCACTCAAGCCAAGAGGGTGAGGAGAGTGGTAACAGATCCGACAGGCGGTGGTCAGAAAGGCAAGGAGGGGCCTTGGGGATCACTGTAAAGACCCCAGGCTGTTAATATCAACAAGACATGCAGCAACGGGAGGTTGTGAGCAGAGGAATGGTAATGACACAGCCTGACTTATGTTTTAACAGGAACATTTTGGCTGCCATGGTAAGAACAGACTGCAAAGGGAAGGAGACCAGCGGGGAGACTGTTCAGCAGTCAGTGCAAAGTGAGTTGGGCCAACCAGAGGGCTGGAGTCTGGATTTATTCTAAAGATAGCGTGGGCATGATTTATTGATGATTAGATGTGAAGTGTGAGAGCAGGAGCGGAGGCGAGGACGACTCCCAGCATTACGCCGAGCAGCTGGAAGGATGAAGGAAGACACTGTCATCCATTGAGACGAGAAAACACAGAAGGAGCACGTCTCGTGGGCGAGGGTGCAGGGAGGGAGGGAAGGACAGGAACTCGGTTTTGGACTTGTTAAGCCTGAGGTCCTTGTTAGACACCCAAGTGGAGATGGCCAGTAAATAGTCGGATAACAGACTCCAGAACTCAGGAAAGAATATTCTGAGCAGGAGAGATAAATTTAGGAGGCATTAGCATATAGATGGTATTTAAAGCCATGAGACTGGATGAGATCACCTAAGATGTGACCGAGTGTGGATGAGACAAGAGAAGAGGTCCAAGGATTGAAATTGGGGGTGCTTCAATCTTTAGGGGTCAGGGAGAAAAGAAGGAAGCCATGAAGGAGAATTTGAAGGATTGGAGAGAGAAAATCAAGGCAATGTGGTGTCCTGGGAACCAAAGGAAGAGAGAATTTCGAAGGGGAAAGAGTGGTCAACCGAGTCCAAGGCTGCTGCGAGGCCAAGATGAGAACTGAAATGAAGAGTTCATGGGCGACCCTGACCTAAACCTTCTTGGTGGCACGGTGTGGCCCAGGCCTGGCCGAAGGGGGGTCAAGAAAGAACGAGAGGAGAGATATGAGAAACAGTGAGTGTAGACAGCTGTTTGAGAAGTTATGCTGTAAAAAGAAAGAAAGAAATGGATAATGGCTACATGGGGAAGTGGAGCCAAACTTTTTCCTTTAGGATTGGAGAAATATTGCCGGGCGCGGTGGCTCACGCCTGTAATCCTAGCATTCTGGGAGGCCGAGGCGAGAGGATCGCTTGAGGTCAGAGGTTCTAGACCAGCCTGAGTAAGAGAGAGACCCCATCTCTACTAAAAATAGAAAAAATTAGCTGGGCAACTAAAACCAGAAAAAATTAATTAGGCATGGTGGCGCATGCCTGTAGTCCCAGCTACTTAGGAGGCTGAGGCAGGAGGATCACTTCAGCCCAGGAGTTTGAGGTTGCTGTGAGCTAGGCTGATGCCACGGCACTCTAGCCCAGGCAACAGAGCAAGACTCTGTCTCAAAAAAAAAAAAAAAAAAAAGAGAGAGATTGGAAAAATAAAGATGAATATGGTCTGGTCTGTCCTCAAGTTGCTTTAAGTCTAGGAGGGAGACAGGCACATAAGCAGAAGTGATGACATAGAGCTGTTCACAGGGTTCCATAGCAACATGCTCTAGAAAAAAATGTAAAAACTCTAGCCTAATTTAAGGAAAAAAATACTTTGAAAAGATAAATCCAAAACCAGGTCTTGAAAGATAAGTGGCTTTTATTCAGGGGAAGAAAGAAGGGAATGGAATTTCAGATAGAAGGAAGAATATAAATCAAACCATGGAAGTCTGAAACAGCTTGTTGTATGTGGCATCACAAAGAGTGAAGCTTTTCTCTTCTAGCACTGGCCTGCCTGGGTGCGACTCCCAGACTCTGCAAGATGTGTGACCTCGGGCAAATTACTAAACCGCTCTGTGAATCAGTATCCTCATCATAAAGTGGGGGATTTAATAGTGTCTGCTTCACAGGGTTGTCATGAGGATGAAACATGTGAGTGCCCGTGACAGTGTCTAGCACCTAGTAGATGCTCAATAAATGCTTCCTCTTCTAATCACTGCATGCAGACAATAAGGCAGGGATGGATGGAATATGAGATTGAAGACATCATTAGCCAGACATAAAGGGAGTTATATGCCATACCCAGGATTTTGCCTTCATCCTGGGGGCACTGGGAGCCTCTGTGTGGTTTTAGGCTGAGGAACATGATTGGATTGGTGTTTCCAGAGGCTCAATATGCCTGCCTTGTGGAGGATGGTCATGGGGAAAAAGATTGGGGGTGGTATTCAGAAGACCTGGCTGTGTATTCCAGCTCAACACTCATCAGTGTTTGGGTCAGTTCCTTCTTTGAGCTTCATTTTGTTCACCTGGGAAGTAGGGATTATAAAACACATCCAATGGGGTGCTGCGAGGAGTAAATTAAATAACAGAATAAAAGTCCCTGGCCCAGTGCATGACACATAATAGATATCCAACGGATATTTGTTCTGATTTTAATATCAGACATCTTACGTGGGAAGAGCTAGCTTCTCAGTTTCCCCATCTTTATGCCCTGTCCCACCAGGCCAGCTCTCTTTGCTTCTGGAAACACGCTAGGGACAGGTGGACTGGCTCGTGGACCTACACAGTGTCATTCTTGCTCTCTCCTGCTGCACTCGTCTCACTTCTGTAGCTGTCCACCTCTGAGCTGTGCACTACTGAGTCACCTCGACTCGGTGGTCAGAACCCTGACCTCCCCTCAAAGTGTCCACCATCTCCAAGGCTAGGACCACCAGCCTGGAAAGCAGGTAAGGAAGCTTCTAAGGTCACAAGTCTTTCCTTTCTCTGCTGATTGTCATCAGAGAGCTGTTGTTTTTCTACTGACCCTTGCCCCATTGAACACCTCTCACTTTACATTATCATTTCACAACACCTCTGTCTTATCTCCAGGGTCTGGATGTTTCCAGAAGGCACGAACTGCACAGTAAATATGTCTGAGTACCTGCCTCTGCCTCGCACAGCCCTCGCTTATGGCAGGGACTTGCCGTGGAATGAACTGAACGAAGAGTTGACTGATGCTCACGCAGTGCTGAAAGCCTGCCAAGCTGTGAATAAGTGTGAGTTGGTTCGATTATGAAAGATGGGAAATCATATCTTCTTTTTCAGAGCAGAACATAAAGCCTCCCGGCCGCCTCAGGCTTGCTCAGGCAGAGCAGGCAGGGCTATGACCTGTGGGCCCAGAATTGTACCCTTGATAATCTACACGGCAGTCGGCTCATTAGGCCTCGCAGTCATTCCTGCCCCGGCTGCCCCCGCGCCCCCCCAGGCCAAGCTGATGAAGGAGGCAGGGAGCCTCAGTGGTCAACAGTAGTTCAGGGATCTCCTCCCAACAATGAGTTCCTGCCTCTACGAGTCAGCTCGAAACACTAAATAAGCCGATTTACGTGCTCTTCCTCCTGTTCTCTTTTTCTTCTTTTGAGACAAAGTCTCACTTTGTTGCCTGGGCTAGAGTGCCATGGCATCAGCCTAGCTCACAGCAACCTCAGACTCCTGGGCTCAAGCGATCCTCTTGCCTCAGCCTCCAGAGCAGCTGGGACTACAGCCGTGTGCCACCACGCCCCGCTAATTTTCTCTATTTTTAGTAGAGACGGGGTCTCATTCTTGCTCAGGCTGGTCTTGAACTCCTGAGCTCAAGCAGTTCTCCTGCCTTGGCCTCCCAGAGTGCTAGGATTACAGGTGTGAGCCACCTCGCCCTGTCCCTCCTGTGCTCTTGGCATACACTTTGTGCTGACGTGACAGCCACAGGAAGAGATGTGTCTCTGGCCTCTGGGAAGGCAGAAGAAGCCTGGACCACATCTGAAGCTCCTCCCCTTCTCCCCAGGCCACGGGGAACCCAGACCAGGAGTCCTGCTGGACTAGTTCAGGGAGATGGTCTAGGAAGCCTGCAAGGAACAGGGGTGACGGCAGTTGGAGAGGAGAATTGAAGGTGTTGGCATGGAAGGAGAATTCAAGGGTTCTCTGGCCCAGCTCTCGGGCCTTTATATGCTATTATTGCTTATATATCATTTACATGGTTTAGCAGTGAAGTAAGTAGCGAGGCCTGGGATAGGTGAGTGACCTGGACAAGGCAAACACTTAGAGTGTGTGTAGAGAGGATGGAAGATGGCGCCAGCTCAGGCCTGCTGCGCCGCCCGTCGCCACCATTTGCTTCTGGCTGACGGTGGTGGTGGTGCTGCTGCTGAATGGATAATGGGGAGGATGTTGTTACCTCAAAACAAGTTAACCAGTGAAGGCGAGTGTGCATATGTGTTTGTGGGTGTGACCCACTCCAATATTCAACTTCAAATGGCCACCTCTACTAGGATACTTTGCTACCATTACTGCTAATGATAATGACCATTGTCATACCAAAGGCTAGCAAAGCCACCGAGCACTTACCATGTGCCAGGCACAATGCTAAGTGTATTACATGGATTATCGCATTTCATTTTCTAAAAAATAGTTGTTACTATTCTTATCCCCATTTCATAGCAGAAGAAAATGAAAGATAAAGAAATTTAGGGACCTGCCCATGGATGTGTAGCTAGTGTCTTATTCAGCTCTGGCCGCCAAAACAAGTATCACAGACTGGGCGGCTTAAACAACAGAAATTAATTTTTCACAGTTCTGGAGACTGGAAGTCCAAGATCAGGGTGCCAGCAGATAGGGTTCTGGTGAGGGCTCTGTTCCTGGCTTGTAGTCAGCTGCCTCCTTGCTGTGTCCTCACATGGTGGAGAGAGAGAGATCATCTCTTTCCTGTATCTTAGGGCACTAATCTCATTCATGAGGGATCCACCCTTATGACCTAATTACCTCCCAAAGGCCCCACTTCTACATACCAACGCATGGGGAATTAGGGCTTCCACATATAAAGTTTGGGGCCACACAAGCATTCAGTCTATAGCAGCTCATAAGTTCACAAAGCCAGAATTCACATGTGGTCTAGTCATTAGGGCTGTTCACAAATACTTCTCTCTTTCCAGGTTAGAATTTGTTGTTCAAGCACAACTATGAAATTTGCTCTGGCTGATAAAATGTGAGTGGAAGTGTCACTTCAGGCCAGCTCTAGGAGCCAAGGTGTGCGCTGCTATTTTCTCTTTCCCCTCAGCCACCATGATGGGAATAACCCATGCGATGCTGTGCCATCAGCGGGGCTCCCGGGGGGTGGGGAGGATGATGGTGGGATGGAGCAGAGCCCTCCACCAACCTGCGATGTTGCACAGTGAGAAATTAAGCCTTTATGGTTGTGAGCCACTGAGATCACAGGGCTGTTTGTTATCACAGCAACACAACCCAGCCCATCTTGACTGAATTGGAGCAAGGCTTCTCTGGCACAGTGTAAACACTCAAACCCCGCCCCTTGCCATCTCCCCAATTTCTCCAGCTGAGCTAGATATTCCCCGGATGGGCTCAAGCAGCGCTCTGGGGTGGCATCAGTCAAATTGTGTGTGCATTCTTCTCTCCTGCATATGACTGAACCCATCAGGGCACATTTCTCCATCTTTGGCTTCTCAACATCTAACACAGAGCCTAGGACACAAGAGGTGCTAAATGCATGCTCACTGAATAATGCCTGTAGGAAAAGGACCCTGGGCACTGCAGTGTTGCCCTGCAGGACAAACTCCAGGTGGCCAAGAAGGTCAGCCCATCTCTGACTCCACATTCTTAAGAGGTGATGCAGGAGGGTTACTTTCTCCAGTAACCTCATCCCTGGGGACTCTGCCAGGTGGCCTGGCACCTGGGGAGTCTGCCCAGCTGGCTAGCAGAATTTGTGTCACTCTGTGCAGACCTCAGCAGTAAATCAGCAGGTGTGAGGAATGCACCCCAGAGAGTGATCCAGCAGTGGCACGAATGAGTAATTTACAAAGCCCATTAAGGCGGCACAGAATTACTTATTTATGGGAACTTTTTGACAGATCTGCGGCTTAATCATTTATCCCTGCGAACATTTAGCCAGGGTCATTGGTAAATAATTCACTTATTACACACTCTGGAGTGGTTTATGGTACTGTGACTTATGATCTCACATGAGTTTGCAGCTGGGGAATTGGAATGTGAAGGCCAGGGAGGGGAGGGGGAAGCTCAGGCCTTTCGGATGCAGGAGGAAGGTGTCCAGGCCCCAGCAAGAAGGGCCTTCTTCTCTAAGTCAGACTGATGTTGCATCACAGGAGGATTTCAGTCCCTGGTCTAATCTTTGGGAAGACAGAGAGGGAGGATGTAGGTGTTTAGAGACTGGTCTGAAAATGCTAGGTTTTAGCTCTGGGCTAAGTGAGGACAAACTCCAGCTTCACTAGCTCTCCGGGGAAATTCAAATGCCTGACATTTAAGACCCTCCAAAAACTGCCCCGTTCCTTCCCAGTCTTATCACTCATTGCTTATCTCGGCATGTCTCCCCTCTCCCCAGGCATTTGCTTCACTGCATTTCTCTTGCTGGCATTGACCTTCTCTTCCCTTGTGTAACTTTGCTACTTTGCTTTCAGTTTAAAGCTCACCTCCTGCATGAAGCCGTCCCATACTACCTGAGCCACGTTCATCCCCTCTATGAAGTTCCTAAAAACTTACAAAGTGCCATGCATACATTAAACATGTTACATATGCCATTAATTAGTATGCTCCCCTGGCTAGACTAGGTGTC
The DNA here is from genome assembly GCA_963574695.1 of Propithecus perrieri. Classification (NCBI taxonomy): domain Eukaryota; kingdom Metazoa; phylum Chordata; class Mammalia; order Primates; family Indriidae; genus Propithecus; species Propithecus perrieri. The sequence goes on along the minus strand of CAUYRB010102343.1, from coordinate 4,598 downwards.
CCCCCAGGACCAGAGCTCAGAACCCACTGAACGTGGTCCCCACTATAGCCAGCCTGTCCCACAATGAGTTAAATAAACTTGGGCTGTTGATGAAGATGGAACAACAAAGATGATTATGAAGGTTGTCAGGTTGACTTCCTCAGCATCCCACCACGGCTTCCCTTTTCTTTCTCACATCTTTTTTCTTTTTTTTTTTTTTGAGACAGAGTCTCACTCTGTTGCACCAGCTAGAGTGCCGTGGCGTCAGCCTCAAACTCAAACTCCTGGACTCAAGTGATCCTCCTGACTCAGCCTCCCAAGTAGCTGGGACTATAGGCGTGTGCCATGAAGCCCAGGTAATTTTTCCATTTTTAGTAGAGATGGGGTCTCACTCTTGCTCAGGCTGGTCTCAAATTCCTGAGCGCAAGCGATCCTCTCGCCTTAGCCTCCCAGAGTACTAGGATTACAGGCATGAGCCATGGCACCCCGGCCTCTCTCTCACATCTTCCCCAGGCCCCAAAGACAATGGGACCATCTTAAGGTTCTATGAGATTTTAACTGACGCTGTAAGTGGATAGAGGAGCTCATGCTGGGATGGAGGAGGAGTGAGTTTGGCAGGTTCACCAGGGAGGAATCAAGTGCAGAGGGATAGGGAATCCAAGTGCAAGTGCCAAGCCCTATACTCTCATTGAAGATCCTTCCCAAGCCACATCTATCCTGCCCTTAACATTCCAGGAAGATACCGTAGAGTCCAGATGTGTTTTCAAGAGTTCTGGTTTAAGGGGATTAGCTTGGCTTCCTGAATTTGAGGCAGCTAAATAAGGTCTTCTCCCTTTGTATTAATACCAATTGTTGAGCAGATGGTAGAAAGACTCAGCAAGATGGTTTTCCCTAATTTTAGATCTCCAATGGGAAGAGACAGGAGATAATTTACTGGCTCCCATCTTCTGCCTAATGTCTCTTACCCACCAGGAAGTCCTTCCTAAAGTCTAGTCTCAAGCAGTCTTGCTGTGATGGTCAATAAGGCCACACAGGATATTCAGGCACTTGGCTCCCAGGGGAGAAAAGCCTGTTCCCGCCTGAGATAAGCTGGGAGAGGAGAAAGGACAGAAGCAAGGTCATTCCTAAACACAGGGCTCCGTTTCGTCCCTGAAACCCCTCTGGACATTAGAGAATTTTAAATAAGTCTCTAGTCACTGCCAAGAGTGGCCAGAGTCACATGATCTGTTATTATATTCATATACTTTTATGTGTTCCCCACAACAACCATGTCAAGTAGGTATTCTTGTGAGCTTCTATCATGGACTCAGTTGTGTCCTCCCCAAATCCTTGTATGTCAAAGCTCTAACCCCCAGTGTGACTGTCTTTGGAGAAAGGCCTTGAAGGAGGTAATTAAGGTTACACGAGGTCATAAGGGTGGGGCCTTAAACCCCAAAGGACTGGTGTCCTTGTAAGAAGAGGAAGAAACACCAGGAATCTCTGTCTCTCTCATTCTTTCTTTTTCTCTCTTTCTTCTCACGCACACAGAGGAAAGGCCGTGTACGGAGGAAGCGAGAAGGCAGCCGCCTGTAGGCCGGGTAGAGAGGCCTCACCAGAAAGCCACCGCGCTGGCACCCTGAGCTTGGACTTCAGGCTCCAGAACTGTGAGAAAGTTAAATTTCTGTGGTTTACGCCACCTGGTCTACAGTGTTCTGTCAGGGCAGCCCCAGCCGACTGGACAGCTTCCTCTTATAGGTGAGGAAATTAAGGCTCAGAGAAGTGAAATGGCTTGTCTGAAGTCACCCAAGTAGTAGGTGACAGTAAGGTTTGAGATTAGGGCTGGATCCCAGTGGCCGTACCAGATCCTGCTGGCTCCATCTTGGGAATGGAACTCGGAGTCTGGACCCTGCATCTGGCAGGGAGCCCCCCCACGGCAGGCACCCCTCATCCCTCACCCCTCACCCCTTCGCCCTGGCCCTGCGCTCGGGACCCCGCACCCGCCCCGTACTTCCGGTTGCGCCTGCCCTGCGCGCGGGTGCGTGTCGGGTTCCGCGATGTAGTGCTGCCATCTGCTGGCCGGATTTTCTGTCCTCTTCTGTGTCTCAGTGCCCTGTCCACCTTCCCTCCTAATTCCAATCCCTTTCGCGCTCTCCTGAAGGCAGGTGGCTAATACGATAGGTCTTTGGCCAAAAAGGCAAAAAAATAAATAAAGAAAGGAGGTACAGAGAATTACCCTATTGGGTTTGAGAAGAAAATGGTTTACAAAACGGAAACGCTTTTTGCTTCCCAAGGGGTGCATTCCACGAGGAGTGTCCAGCCAGATGCTCCGAGTCTAAGCCAGAGGGCTCGGGAGGTCCGAGGCAGTGGGCATGGTGCCCCTTTGCTCTGACCACAAACAGGAGCACTGAAGACCTCTCTGTGCATCCTGTGGAGGTAGGCAGGAGCTTCTGGAAAGCTCGTAGGAAAAGCCTATCAGGAATAAAATACGTCCCTTATGTCCCTTTATTCCAAGGAATGAGGGTGATCCTGTTGGCTGGTTTCTGTCAGGCACCCTCCCGCGGTGGGCTGTGTGGTAAATAATCCCATTTGACAGATGAGGAAACTGAGGCTGAGAGAGGATTATCAATCCACAGATTAGCGTGGATGAATGACATAATACCTTTTTTTTTTTTGAGACAGAGTCTCACTCTACTGCCCTGAGTAGAGTGCTATGGCATCAGCTTAGCTCACAGCAACCTCAAACTCCTGGGCTCAAGCAATCCTCCTGCCTCAGCCTCCCGAGCAGCTGGGACTACAGGCATGCGCCACCATGCCCGACTAATTTTTTCCATATATTTTTAGTTGTCTATGTAATTTCTTTCTATTTTTAGTAGAGACGGGGTATCGCTCTTGCTCAGGCTGGTCTCGAACTCCTGAGCTCAAAGGATCCGCCCGCCTCGGCCTCCCAGAGAGTCAGGATTACAGGCGTGAGCCATGGCGCCCAGGCCGACATAATACCTTTGAGGTGAGGCCGTTGAGCCTGGAATGTACCTCAAGGGCATCTGAAAGCTCTGACTCATCTCAGGTCAGTGTGAAATATTAAAGTCAGTGCTGAGGAGGGCTCCTGCTTTCTTCTTCCACACAAACCCTAGCTTCAGCATCTCTCTGTAAGGTCACCCAGAGGCGAGTTTATTTGGCTAAGAGGCACACACAGCAGGCACAGCCACAACCAGTGGCTGGTTTCTGCTCTCCTTTGTCCCCAAGGCTCAAGGCAAGAGAAGCAGATTGGCGTATGGGAACCAGGAGAAGAGTCCAGAGAGGAGGAATGGCCAGGGGCACGGAGGGTAACAGGAGAAGGGGAAGTCACACAGAAGGAAAAAGTATGCCCAGGTAAAATACAAAGATCAGAGGACTCTGAGCTTACAGTTACCAAGCTGTGTGTCTTCAGGGAAATTTTTCATCTGTAGAGTGGGCACAATACAATTGTACCTACCTCATAGGATTATTTTGAAAATTAAGTGAGATAACATGGGTGGTACCCCAGCGTTCAACTCACAGTCAGCCCCCAGTAAGTGTTTGTTGAATCTGAAGCCATGAAAAGTAGAGGGCTGATTTATTGCCCCCTCATCTCTTGTGACAACTAACCTAGATTAACCTTAATTTTTCGGGTAACCGCTCATTACCAAGCACCACAACACCTACTGACCCAGGGCTCCGGCCCAGCCCCAGCCATTCCCATAAGCAGGGAAGTGGTCTCGCTCCGTCCAATTCTGCTCCTCCCAGGCGCCGGCTTTGCCTCATTCCTCTAATTGCATCAGCATCACAGAAGCTATGTCGTGTATGCCAGAATGCAGCAGGTACTAATTAGGAGTCACACGCATCCAACTGGAAGGTGGTAATTTTGGTAATTTTGTTTCCTGGAAGGACAACACATTTGCATGCATTTGCAACATGGCTAAAGAGCCTTGAATTTCCAGGAATCTGGATGATGGTCCAGGCTTGGTGACTGCCTGTGTTATCTTGGGCAAGTCTCTTTCTTCCTTCAGTCTTAGAATTTTCATCTATGAACTGAGGATATCTCTAAGCAGGGTGACCAACCATTCTTGTGTACCTGAGACTGAAGGAGTTCCCAGCGTGTGGGACTAAAACCAAGGAAATCCTGGACAAACCAGCATGAGTTGTCTTCCTGTCTCTGAGTTTCTTTTTCTCTAATACTCTGTGTTTCAATCAAGGGCCTACCCAATTTTACCTCTTGGAAATGCTTTCAGATGCAAGACATAGAATACTCAACTAAGCTCTTTACATAGGCTGTTTCATTTGTATCCTGGGAAGGGAAATTGGCGTTATCTCTGACTTACAGGCAAGGAAAGAGACTTCAGAGATGATCAGCCCAGGGTTACACAATGACAGAGCTGAGATTCCACCCAGGTTAGTCCGACTTCAGTGGCCTTACCGTTCTTGTTTTTTTTTTTTTTTTGAGACAGAGTCTCACTGTGTTGCCCCAGCTACAGTGCCGTGGTGTCAGCCTAGCTCACAGCAACCTCAAACTCCTGGGCTCAAGCAATCCTCCTGCCTCAGCCTCCCGAGTAGCTGGGACTACAGGCATGCGCCACCATGCCCGGCTAATTTTTCTATATATATATTTTTAGTTGTCCAGCTAA
>CAUYRB010102340.1:0-67686 GCA_963574695.1 Propithecus perrieri | reverse complement strand
TATATACCCAACATCACAGCATCTGAACATACAAAGCAAATATTGACAGATCTGAAGCTCCTGGAATTAATAAATAAACTCAGTAAAGTCTCAGGCTACAAAATCAAAGTACAGAAATCAGTAGCATTCCTATACACCAATAATAGTCTACCTGAGTATCAAATCAAAGACTCAATAACTTTCACAATAGCTACAAAGAAAATAAAATATCTAGTAATATATTTAATTAAAGAAGTGAAAGATCTCTACAAAGAAAACTACCAATCACTGAGGAAGGAAATTGAAGATGATGTAAACAAATGGAAAAGCATATCATGCTCATGGATTGGCAGAATCAACATTGTTCAAATGTCCATACTACCCAAAGTGATTTACGGATTCAATGTAATCCCCATCAAAATACCAATGCCATTTTGCACAGATCTAGAAAAAATAATTCTATGCTTCATTTAGAACCAGAAAAGAGTCTGAATAGCCAAAACAACTTTAAACAAAGTAATAAATCTAGAGACATCACTTTACCAGACCTTAAGCTATACTACAAGGCTATAGTAACTAAAATCATATGGTACTGGCACAAAAATAGAGACATAGACCAATGGATCAGAACAGAGAACTCAGATATAAAACCACCCTCATATAGCCATATGAGCTTTGATAAAGCAGACAAAAACATACACTGGGGAAAAGAATCCCTATTCAATAACTGGTGCCAGGAAAATTGGATAGCCACAGATATTAATGGAAGACTAAAACAGGATCTGCACCTCTCACTGCTCACAAAAATGTATTTACAATGGATAACAGACTTAAACATAAGACGTGAAACCATGAGAATTCTAGAAGAAAATATCTGAGAAATTGCTCTAGATATCAGCCTAGGCAAAGAATTTGAATATCTCTTATAATTTGTTGAATACTGTACTGAAAGTGAAAGACGGAATGGTTGTATGAGTACTCTAGGTATGGTTTCTACTGAATGTGTATTGCTTTCACACCATCTTACTGTAAATTGTAAGTCAAAGGCAAAGAATTGCCCAATCACAATCACAGCAACAACAGAAATTAATAAATGGGACTTAATTAAATTAAAAAGCTTCTGCATAGCCAAGGAAATAATCAATGAAGCAAATAGGCAACCTACAGAATGGAAGAAAATATTCACATGCTATCCATCCTATAAGGGGCTAATAACCAGAATCCATTAATACAAAGAACTCAAGCAAATCAGTAAGAAAAAAATCAAACACCCCATTAAAAAGTGTGCAAAAGACATGAATAGAAGCTTTTCAAAAGAAGATAGACTGATGGCCTATAAACGTGAAAAATGCTCAGTGTTACTAATCATCAGAGAAATACATACCAAAACCACAATGAGGCATCACTAACCCCACTGAGAATGGCTTTTATTGAAAAGTTTCAAAACAATAGATAGTGGCATGATGTGGAGAGAGAGGAACATTTGTACACTGTAGGTGGGACTGCAAACAAGTACAACCTCTGTTGAAAACAGTATGGAGATTCCTCAAAGAACTATAAATAGATCAACCATTTGATCCAACAATCCCACTACTGGATATTTACCCAAAGTAAAAGAAGTCATTTTATGAAACATATATTTGTACTAGAATATTTATTGCAGCCCAATTCACAATCACAAAGATGTGGAATCAACCCAAATGCCCATCAGTAAACAAGTGGGTTAATGAAATGTGGTATATGTATACCATGGAGGACTACTCAGCCATGGCAAATGAATTATTATCTTTTGCAACAATCTGGATGGAACTGGAGACCATTTTCCTAAGTGAAGTATCTAAAGAATGGGGAAAAAGGAAACAACGCATGTATTCACTATTAAATTGGAACTAGCCGATCAGCACTTATGTGCGCAGATAGAAGTAAAACTCAACGGAAATTATGCAGGAGGCGGGGGGATAAGGCGATGGGTGAAATCACACCTAAGGGGTATAGAGTACACTATCTGGGTAATGGACACACTTTAAACTGTGACTCAAGCAGTACAAAAGCAATCCAGGTAACCAAAACATTTATACCCCTGTAATCCCAAAACAAAAAAAAATTAAAAAAAAATTGGTTTTCTTAAAAAATAAAAAAATTGATATCAATATAGTAGGGGACTTCTATATCCCTCTTATAATAATGGATAGAACATTCAGACAGCAAACTCAATAAAGAAAAACCTGACTTGAACAACAGTATAGACACAATAAACCTAACAGACATATATAAAACTTTCCACCCAACATCAGAAGAATGCACATTCTTCTCAGTCTCTCAGGAAACATCCTCCAGCATAGAGTATGTGTTAGGTCACAAAATGAATCTCAACAAATTTTTAAAAATCCATATCATTCCAAGTATCTTTTCTGAACAAATGGAATAAAACTAGAAGTTAATAACAGTAAGAAAACCAGAAAATTAACACCCTTTGAACAAACATTGAGTCAAAGAGGAAATCAAAGGGAATTAAAAGTTTCTAAAGAAAAATGAAAATGAAAACATATCAAAATCTATAAGATGCCTAAAAAGTAATATCAAGAGGGACGTTTATAGTAATAAATTCCTACAGTAAAAAAGAAAAAATGTCTCAAAAAACCTAATTTTATACCTAAAAATAAAAAAATAAAATAAAACCTAGCAGAAAAAGAAAAATCTAAGTCCACAGTAAGTAGACGGAAGGAAGGAATAATTGGCACAGAAATAAATCAAATGGAAAATTTTACAAAATAGAAAGAACCATAAAAAGTAAGAGTTGGTTTTTTGAAAAGATAAATAAAATCAAGAAACACTTAACTTAGACTAAGAAAAGCAGAGCAAACACTCAGATGAATAAAATTAGAAATGAAAAACGATAGTACAATGGAAGCCTTAGATAAACAAAGGATCACTTTTTGGGCCACTGGCATCCAGCCTGGATGACAGAGTGAGACCCTGTCTCTAGAAGATACAAAATAAAATAAAGATTTTAAAATCTTTAATCACAGGATCATAAGAAATTATTATGAAAATTTATATGCCAACAAACTAGATAACCTAGAAGAAATGGATAAATTTCTAGAAACATACAACCTACCAACCGTGGATCAAGAAGAAATAGAAAGTCTGAACAGACCAATAACAAATAAGGAGATTGAATCAGAAATCAAAAATTTTTAAGAAAGAAAAACCCAGAACCAGATGGTTTCATAAGTAAAGTCTACCAAAAACTCAAAAAAAAAAAAACTTAATAATGATTATTTCTTAAAATCTTCCAAAAATAGAATAAGAAGGAACACTTGTAAACTCATTCTATGAGATCGGCATTATCTTAACACTGAAACCAGATAAAGAGGCTACAGGAAAAGAAAACTACAGACCAATATCCCCAGTAAGTATAAATGCAAAATTCCACATCAAAATCCTAGCAAATGAAATTCAACAGCACCGTAAAAAACTCACACACCATGACAAAGTGGCATTTATCCCTGAAATGCAAGTATGGTTCAAACATGCAAATCAATCAGTGTGATACAACACATTAACACAGTGAAAGAAAAATATGATTATCTCAATATATGCAGCAAATGCATTTGACAAAGTTCAACATCCATCCACACGTGAACAGAAGCTTTTCAAAAGATGATAGACAAATGGCCAATAAACATATGCAAAACTGCTCAATGTCACTAATCATCAGGGAAATGCAAATTAAAACCACAACGAGATATCACCTTACCACAGTTAGAATGGCTTTTATTAAAAATCCCAAAAACAATAGATGCTGGCATTTTTGTAGAGAGAAAGGAATGCTTAAACACTGTTGGTGGAACTGCAAATCAGTACAGCCTCTGTGGAAGACAGTATGGGGATTCCTTAAAGCACTAAAAGTAGACCTGCAATTTGATCCAGAAATCCCACTACTGGGGATTTACCCAAAGGTAATGAAGTTATTTTATCAAAAAGGTACCTGCACTTGAATGTTTATTGCAGCACAATTCATAATTGTAAAGATGTGGAATCAACCCAAGTGCCCATCAATTCATGAGTGGATTAACACAAGGTGGTATACGTATACTATGGAACACTACTCGGCCATAAAAATGATGAATTAATGCCTTTACAACAATTTGGATGGAACTGGAGACCATTATCCTCAGTGAAGTATCTAAAGAATGAAATAACAAACACTACATGTGCTCACTATTATTAATTAATTGGAACTAACCGATGAGCACACATGTGTACCTAGGGAACTAAAACCCAATCGAAATCAAGCAAGGGAAAAGGGGAAGTGGGGAGGAACAAAATCTACCTAACAGGTACAATGAGCACTATCTGGGTGATGGGCACACTTATAACCTTGACTAAAGCATTACAAAAGTGATCCATGTAACCAAAAACATTTGAACCCTCATAATATTTTGAAATAAAAAAATATTATCTATTAAATACATATATTAGGAACTTAATGCAATAAAGGCCACATATGAAAAGCCCACAGCTCACATCATAATCACTTGAACAAGTAGAGTGAAGCTGGAGGCATGCGACTTCCTGTTTCAAAATGTATTTCAAAGCTACCTTAAATTAAAATAGTATAGTGCCAGCATAAAAAAAAAAGTATAAACCAATGGAAAATAATACAGAGCCCAGAAATGAATCCACACATCTCCAGTAAACTGATCTGCAACAAGGATGCCAAGAGCAGACAATGGGGAAGTCATAGTCTCTTCAATAACCGATGTTGGGAAAATTGGATATTTCACTCCATATACAAAAATCAACTCCAAATAGATTAAAGACTTAAATATATGAACTGAAATTATATAACTACTCAAAAAAAAAACTACAAGAACAAAGCTTCTTGACATTAGACTGGCAATGATGTCTGTAATATGACACTAAAAGCATAGGCAACAAAAGCAAACTAGACAAATAGTATTTCAGCAAAGAAATAGAAATAGAAAATAGAAAAGCTTCTGTAAAGCAAAACAAACATTTAACACAATGAAAAAGTCCTAGGAGCAGAGAGTAGAATGGTCATTTTCCATGGCTGGGGGGAGAAAATGATGAAGAGGTTTTTGTCAAAGGTTACAAGGTTTCAATTATGCTGAATAAATGAGTTTTGGAGATCTATTGTACAACATAATGCCTAAAATTAACAATATTGTTAATCTTATTAATTAATTGTATTAATTGTATACTTAGAAATTTGCTAAGAATGTAGATCTTATGTTAATTGCTCTTAGTGCGAAAGCAGATAAAATTGTACATGAGGAAAATTTTGGAGGTGATGATAGCAGTGGGAGAGATTGAATAGATAAATAAATAGATGAGAGGGAAAGAAAGAGAGAGAACAAGAACAAATGAGATGAGTACAAGGATCAGGGCTAAAGTTAGCTACTCCAATGAATAGTCATAATTTCAGTTTCCTGATTTGAATCTATTTTCAGACCTAAAACCCCTTAACTAACGAAAAGGCCACATCTCCATGTGGAAGAATCTTGAAGCAATGCAAAAAATAATTACAATAATAATTTCCCCAGTCTTTCCCTTAAGAGGCACACGGCCATTTACTTTTTTGGTCATACACTTGGTGAAACCAGATCCACTGAGAGTTATTTGATACAGGGACAGAGTTTGTGTTGAAATCTAGGGACACAAATTTCCATCTTTCATACACCATTATATTAAATTGTTGGGACACATAGACTGCAGATAATAGGTGCAGTGGTAGCCATGGCCTTTTTCACAGTGAGTCTGCTGAATCTATGAACCCACTCAGTTCATTCCCCAAATTTACATTTGGAAAGCCATGCTTAGATGTTTTCAAAATCCATCACATTGTTTCCTTTATCTAGACTCTGGAGAATAGCAGCTATTGTAGTAGGAAAGGCCAAAGAAAAGCTCTGAAAGAATTCCTAAAGGAAATGAGAGACTCATTCACCTACTCTATACAGTTTTCCCATTTTATGGTATGGACAACCCAGTGTAGTAAGTGATCATATACTCTATTTGTTCTCTGATTATTTTCTTCATATGTCCTGTATGCATGTCAATTTTTTCATTATTTTTCTGCCACAAATCACCCCATTCTTTATTTCTTATATTAATTGCAACACCATTCAGCCTGAACCAAAATATTAGTCTGTTTCACTCATATCCTATATCCTTTAATACATTTCACTTCACTATGTAACTGCTCTATTCTTTCTCCTCTTCTAACTCATTCTCTTTATTACAGTCAGAATTCTCTTTCTCAAATACAGGTATTTAAGTTGTTCCTCCATTTGGAAACTTTTAAGGACTTCTTACTACTGCCTACAGACAAAGAATAAACATTAAAGTATGACTCCAAAGCCCTTTTGAACCTGGCATTGATATAAATTTCCAGTTTTATCTCCCACTACTTTTTCCCATCTACTTTAATTGTTTAAGTGCTAGTTTCATTTATAATTATACAAATTACTTTGTTGCTTTCCTATTCGCCTTTTCATCCTAGTAAATCTTATTCAGACTTTCACCTCCAAAGTTCCAATATTATTTCCATTTGAAGGCATTTTTATTTCATTCTCTTTTCCCTCAACTTTACTCTGGCTCTGCTCCCCTAACTTCACCTGTCCTTGCTTTTTCCATACCACACCTACATATAAAAAGAGAAAATCAAACTTAATTGGTTCAGTGATGTGATTATGGAAACAATGTGTAGAGTTAGATCTTATTAATTATTTGCTATACCACTTACATTTGAGTGACCTTCAAGAAATTTCTAAGCCTCTGTGTGTGTTCATTTTCTGTATCAAAATCTAGATTAAAATATATCCTCCTCATAGGAATATTGTGAGGATATCATGAAGTAGTGAACATCAGATAGTTTGCATCAATAAACAGTAATCGTACATTTTAGCTTTTATTATTATGTTTCTATATTATATACATATGCATGTATTATATTTAATATTTATCATGCATATATATTTTTGCATAGACAGAGAGTATTTATCTGCTAAACTGATTTGTCTGAAAGTTTCAAATTTCACTCTTATTACCCCAATTTCTTGCAAAATGCTTGGAACAAGGTAGGATCTCAATAGGCATTTGGCAAACCAATATATTTTTTATATTCCACATTACTTTTAAGTTACAGTTAAGTGCTTAGTAGAAGCTAGTCTACTTGTTGACATATGTGTGAATAAGTTCTAATTCACGGAAGTTACATATAATGAAATTAGGAAAGGACCACTATATACCCAAACACTGATACTAAACAAAGTGAAAAGAACATGACAACAAAGCCTCTGCTCACTCAGAAATGATGGATACATTATATTACTTCAGATGCACAGGAGTACAGAATCATGGCATTGATACATATGCTATTAAAAAGTACAAGAAGTAAAAGGACACAATATTAATTAAATTATAATGAAAAGGGAGCATGAAATTTCTCTTGAAATGTATCTATAATTTTAAGGGATGCTCATTATTAGCATGCAAGGTATTTTCCAATACCAAGAAAATTAGAAAACTGTTTAATTTTTAAATTATAAGTCTACTCCTATAGACTTAGTAATAGGGATAAAATATTCAGAAAATATTTTTAAGTTTACTGAAGTAGGGAAAAGAATGCTTTCTAATTATAATAAAAAAGAATTATGGGACCTAAACATTTTAGCACTAAAACTTCAATGGAAAGAGGAGATTTGATATCAGGGGGTTTGGTCTGTGTATGCTTCAAAGTGAGCCTTCTTTGAAATTCCCTGATGCTTAATATTTATTTTATTAGGGTCTCCTGAGTGTTGCTGGGTCATTCTCTCACTCTCAAACACATTTATTAGTTGTCAAATTGGTCCTCTGATGTACATTTTTCTCGTCACTTTCAGTACATTTTTCTCAAATACGGGCATTTCTTGGTTAATGTGACCAGCAGTGTTTAAGCTTGTAGCATACACATGATCATTATACACTTTCACATTTTGTAGAAGATCACACAAAATTTCAAGTGTGATGTATCACACATTTGTTGAACTCTCTGCAGCAAATACATATATTTTTAAAAGCAGGTAAAAATGTTTCCATAAATGTGATGGAACGGCATTGATGCTGAAAAATCTACTTGCGTGATTTATTGAGAAAACACCCTAAATTGGCAATAATTCACATTTATTTACACATTTGTTCCAGTTTAAGTATTTTTTTGTCATGTCCAGCATAGCCCCAATGGTACTGAACTATTGAGTCATTAGATGGTGACCAGCTTCACCGCACACACACACACCCACACACAATATGTACATATTACCCTTTCAGTAATTTTTTTTTTTTTTTTTGAGACAAGGTCTCGCTCTGTCACCCAAGCTGTAGTAGAGTTATCATTGCTCTCTGTAGCCTCTAACTTCTAGGTTCAGGCGATCTTCCCACCTCAGCCTCTCAAGTAGATGGGACTACAGGTATGTGCCATCATACCCAGTGAATTTTATTACGTTTTGTAGAGACGGGGTTTCGCTGTCTTTCCAGGATGTTCTCGAACTCTTGCCTCCAGTGATCCTCCCATGTCAGCTTCACAAAGTTCTGGGATTACAGGTGTGAGCCCTGCACCTGACCCAATTTTTAGGTTTAATAGTGTATTATTGGTTGATCTTTGAAATATTTAATCAAAGTGTAAAAGGTTATTAAAAATTAGGACTATTTGAGAACAATATTATTATCAACTGCTGTAGTGAATTTTCTAATTGAGCTGAACTGACAGTATATTAGCATCCGGGTGATTTCTATCAGCAAGATTGGAGTAGAAAAAGTTTACACTGATCAGTGGCGGGAAGAAGGAGCAAGAAAAAAATATATTGTGATTTACTTGTTCATATTACTTCCAAAATTCAAAGAAATTAGTGTACTTAAATCTTGTAATGATTTGTGGAAGGAGATTACAATTCTTTTGTTAGCAGAGTCAGGTAAATTTAGGACAAGCTGCAGAACCTCTCCCTTCTCTAACCAGATCTTTGATAATAGCGTTACGGTATGCCGAGTACAGTACTATTATAGGTACTATTCTAAATATCACTCTCTCATGCGTGCGTGTGTGTGTCTCTCTCTCTATACACACACACACACATATCCATATATGTACATACATATACATGTATATATGCCATATATATATACTCATTAAATATTTCAAAATTTTTATATAAGTTAGGTAATATTTTTAACTAAGACGAAATTAAGCCTGGAGAGATTAGATTAATTGCTCAAAGTAACAGAGTTAGTTAGTGGTTCCACTGGATTCAAATACAGCCAGTTTGACTCAGAGCCTGTGCTCTTATAATTACTCACCTTCTAATGGTGTAAACGATGAAAAAGTAGTATTCTGCTTTTACAGGTAAATTTTTAACAAATCAAAATAATCAGAGCGGGTAACTTCGCTGCCGGGGAGGGCAAATCAGAGCCAAATTCTTCTCTTCTTAATGGTGGAGAGGAAGCTTACACCTCACAAAAAGCAATAGGACACAGTTATTCACTTCTTGGAGGATTGTAATGTTTTGTCTCCAAGGGAAATTTATACTTATTGATAAGAAGAATAGATTTATTTTCACAAGCAATTCACACTTAGTAGTGGGGAAAACTGAACAGGAATTGGAGCATCCATATTCATTCTTAGGCTAGTGTCCCTACGAAGAACATTAAAAACGTTTACTAAATTCTGAAGAACTGCTAGAATTTTCAAAACCCAGGAAAAAATATAGGGGGAGAAAATCTTCTATGAGGAGACAGGAACATTTTTAAGGAGGTCGGGATGGACAGCAGACTGATACTCTTGTGGAGACTGCAGTAAGAGGAAGCAGAGGAGAAAATGACATGAGTTCTAGTTGAGTATACACAGGAGACACCTCCTTGCAAAAGTCTGCATTTACCTTTATGTAGCCCAAGGGAAAATTTAAATTTGCATGTAAATTTTTAAGCCTCCTCCATTGTGATATTCCCATGTTCTATTGAGATTTGCTGAATCTTCATTTAGAGAATCCTGTACCTACAGTACAACCTGAATTATTTGCTGGGGCAGTGGCTGGGGGACAAGCAAGCCACTGGGTCTCCTTGGGAGCTGTGGCAGAAAGTGTTGGGAGGGTGCTAGTTTTTCTCAGTGGATTAGGACACGGCATCAGTCATCTTCATGTAAAAAAGCCATTTATTGGGAAATGTTAGAGAAATCCCAGGCTTACAAAAACGAGTAAAACAAAACTTTTTGATTGCTGCCTACTCCTACTCTGCCCCCACGCAACACAGCTAGCAGCAATCCCCTCTTATGACATGAAAAAAGAATGTACTTGTTACATACAGTTCATTTTTTTTTCAAAGTGTTCTTATATACCATAGGTTTTCATTTGTTTGGAGTGGTTTAGGAGAATTATGTTTGCACAGTCTAGTGATTTCTCAAAGTCTCATCTAGCTCTGTGTTTCCAATACTATTCATTACTTTGCCCAGTATTGTCAGAACAATAAAAATCAGAAGTTATCATCCCATGCTTTCAATAACCCTTTATCATGGCATTGCAAGTTAATTCTGCATGCCAAAGTGATCGTCCTTTTCCAAAGAATAATTCTGGAACGTTGTGCTTTCACACTAATTTAAAAATTTCAGTTTAATTATGTATTGATATTTGGAGAAGTGATCAAGAGGAATATTACGGGCTGAGAAAACACTAAAAGGAAGTGGAAATTACCTCCAAAGTGCTTCCCTACAGAGGATTCTACTTTTATCCCTCTAAACAAAGAAGTGATTCTCTTCCTATCTGTAAAATTTTAACTCAAAGCAAAGAATAACTTTTATAAAAGGAATAAAAACAAATCAGCACCACACATCACTATTAGTATTTTTATGTATTAATATGTATGTATGTATGTATGCATGGATTTGGTGGGGAGGTGAGAAATGGGAAGGGGAAAAAAGAGTAGAAAATGAAATATTTCATGGTGCCGAACACACAAGACTGAACAAATCACACTTGGCTTATTTGTATTGCAAGTATTTTAACCAGACAAGCCATTAAAATAGCAGAGATTATCAGCTAAGCAGTTGTTCCCTTAACTCTGATTTGTCTTTTCACGAAAAGTTGGCAGAAGTTTTCCTAGTGAGAAATTATAACCCCTGTTACAGAGATCAAGTCCGGAATTATCCTTGTTATCCTCGACTCAAAAACCAACATGCTACCTTTACCATAGTTAAAAATCAAATTTCTTTTAATCACAACACTAACTAGTAATATATAGACAGACATAATTACATATTGAAATTGTAGGCTCTTCTAATTCCAATATTAAGATGTTTCAAAGGAATGTGGCAAAAAACAATGTCACATTACTCTCCAAGATATTAATAAGCATGTTTTTATCCATGAAGATGCTGCATTAATATGTGACAGGGGTCAAGATTACATTAAATTATAGAATTAATTATTATAGCTAACAGTGCCATTTAATAGCTTTATAGGTAACTGCTGTTCTTATACTTCGTCTGTACCAGTTCTATTTTTTTCTCTATTGAAGTGCTTTTTATTCTTAATTTTTTTTTTACTTAGAAATGATGATGTTACCCAAAATAAATATAATATTCTGGCATTTAGTTTGTTTGGACTGCACTGCTTTGTTAAAGTAGGGTAATGATAGCAGAGGGGAAAGACTCTGACTAATGGCTGCAGAGTTTCATGGTTGTAAACAAAGACAGAGTTCTTTCAATGCCTCAAATCTTATTGTTTCAAAGATGACTTTCTAATTGTGAAACTCAAAGAGTGACTTTTACAGAGGACATACTTATTTATGGTGTATGGATGTGTGGTCCAATGTGAATTTTAGATTCATTGGGATATTAAACTTGATACATGCCTGATGTTGGAAGGAATCATTGAATGTACAATGCTAATAATAGAATGGTTTTAGTAATTCTGTTAGTATAGATAAAGGCTCAAGTTAATACTGAAAATGATAGCATAATTGTGTGCCACTCTGTAGAAACTAATTTATTTGTGTTTGTATATCTGTATCTACAGCTATGTTTATAAGTACACACACACACCTGTATAGAGAGATAGATTGAAATAGCTACAACTGCATTAAAATATATTAGAGGATTATCACAAAGCTTTGGGTTTTCAATGTTGGTTGTATTGAACACCTGACCATTTTTTTGTTTGCCATCATTAACTGAGTACAGCTTTTGACCTTAAAAGGGTAGCATTTACATAGGAAAGCTCATCTTACCAGAATGCATCATGATATTCCCCTAAAGGAATAATACATATTGCAAATTACTAGAAAAAGGTCATTATTGTATTAAGTAAAATACTGCTTTTTTTAAAAAAATCAAATAGGTATTAGCTGCTGAATGAGAAAACTTCAAAAATTGTATTTTTCAAGCTTTTCCTAATCTATGTAAGATTGTTTTAGTGCCCATTAAAAGTTGAAAGTTTTATTTGCTGAAGTTTAACAATTTTGCATGTTTTTAGGACTATATGTTTAGTACAAGGCATTCAGCACCAACCTGGTAAATTATAAGCAAAAACCACAGAATCTTTTTAGAAAAATCTAATATATTATTAATTTTTAAGAAGCCTTTGAAAATTTATTTACTTAAGGTATTAGTATAATCAAATTTCATTTCTATATTTTTGGACTAATAAGAGAAAATTACCACTAATTATGAAGTTAGGCAGCAGTAAAATGATAAAATTTGAGCAACTGTGATTTTATCTAATAATACTTTCAAATGTCTAATAAATATTCTGTAATCATTACATAGTACCTTACATCAAAATTTGCATTTTCAAGTGTTTTTTGTTAGTTAGGTGATTTTGCACTTTAGCAGTGTAAGAATACAGAAGATTCAACATTCTTATTTATATATGCAGTAAATATTTGATAACCTTTTCAATAATAATGCACCCAAAAGATTTCGTAGTGGAATAACAAATTTCCAAATTGCATAAAAATGTAGAACACTATGCTTAAGGGGGAAAAAGGCATTTAAAAAGAAGTTGATATTAATGGAATAGCTAGAAAAAGAAATCGAAAGACTTATTTTTGATTTCCTGATCTTAAATTGAACGAAAAGCACCAACGAATAAGCAATCTTTTTTTTCCTAGTGAACCTGCACTAACTTTAAATGTAAACTTTATTAATCACTTTTCCATCCAAAAAATATTTATTGAACGCCTTCTGTATATGGGAGAGAGAGAGACAGTGTTGGGAATGAGTGATATAGGCCTCAGGAAACTCACAATCCAGAGGAAGAGTAGGGTATGGAAGCATCTTATTATGAATCATATGTTTTAAGTGTCTTAATATCTAGATGTACCCAGTGTAATGACACTTATACAGAGAAGCTTGAAATAATTTTCAGTGACTTGTGCTACAGTGAATCAACTATCAAAAGTGACAAAGAAGTCTTTTCTATTTTGATGTGTAACAATAATAGTAAGTTGATTATGGACAAAGTCATCACTCTAATTTAAAGTTCTATTTGCTAGCTAGAAGGAATCATTTAAGATTTGGACAGCAGTTTGCCCTTTGATTCTCTACATTCAGTGACTTCTCAGATGAAATGGTGAGAGAGATATTAGAGAAATTTGAGGTAATCATTACGTTAAATAGGGTGAGTTAGAGAAAGGAAGTCATTCCACTGTTATCTTTGAGAAAAGCGACTAAATATTTGGTAAGTTCTAAGAGCATCTCATGTCTTACCTACACAGAGTTGAGAGCTGAGAATCCCTCAGTATCACTTCCACAGACACTGAACACCTAACACCGCCTAACTCATGTCTCTTTGTTTTTTTCTGCATATACAATGTCTTTTTATGTCCTAATTGTTTCTATGCTGTTTTGCATGATCCTCAAATATCCTAAATTAATGGATGGGTTGGATTTTTAATGCAAATATTAGATCATACTAATTTTAAGATAAATAAAATAATGCTTCCACAATAGAAGAAACTTATTTATTACTAAAATTTTGCCCATGTAAAAGATAAGGTCCTATCTATTCAATTCTCATAACCATTCCTGCTATGTTCATCACATTTGATTTGTAGTCAGTGATCTCGAACACCTTTAATCAATAGGCGTTTTTCTAGACACAAATACATCTAAATATTACTTGTCGACTTTTTGCATAAATATCTAAAGTGCACAATTCTGAAATTTACTTTGGTTGTCCTATCACTTAGCAACATTTATATTTTACAGTCTTCTAAAATTACTTTCTGCTGTCAAAGTAATTTTGTTCACATCTTTGACTTATATACTTCATTGAGTTTGACTTCTGTGATTTTGCAGCTCTGTGGGTCTAACATCATTATTTTCATCATTTAAAGTATATTCATGTTTTGGGCTCTCTATATATCTATATTTCAGCTATGATCTTCATGACCAAAACTGAAATCTTTTTGGTGTGTCTGCACATGGTACAATGCACAATGTAGACATATAAACACAGCTACTCACAAACACCAAAAAGTCAATATAAGTGTAATGCTTTGATTTGCAGACTCAGCTTCTCATTTAGACATTAGCAGATAAATAGCGATTCTTTAACATCTGATGAGACAGGTCGATTCAAGTGGGTAAAAAGTCACCTTGCTGGGTGTGCTTTGTCAGAGAAGATACCTAGTTACAGATTCCAGTTGTCCTCAAATTATTATTCACCTCATTAACATTTACTCAGCACATGCAGTCAGCTAAACATTGTACTTAGCACTTGCCTCAAATGGCTTTAAATTTGTAAGACAAAAGAATTCTGGCAGGTACCAATATTAAGAATTTCCTCGTCTTTTTGCCATCATTTTAAATGGAATATAAGAAAGGTATATATATACTCTATGATTAATAACTTTATACACACTTCTCTCTCTCTCTCCCTCTGACATAGATATGTAAACAGAGAGTGTGTACATGTGTGTGAGAGAGAGAAGAGCAAGGGAGAATGTAAGCGGACATCATTCGTGGAAGTTCCAAGAATAACAAACAAACGAAAAACAATTTCACCAGTTCTCTCAACTCTCTTTCTTTAATCTCCCACTCCTGCCCCACAAAGTGGAAATAAAACATTGACTTAACTGAATATAAGACTTCCAGTATTAGAAATCCTGGTAAGATCAATTCCTTTCTACAGTCACTAATATCCAGAGATACGGTATAGGTCAGGAAACAGCAGTGTCAATAGAATGAGGACCAAATGGGAAAAAGTACAGATTATCCCATTTTAGCCTGGATGCTTCTCCTCTCTCTGTGCAGACTCACAGCACCATCCAATTGTATAACATTCTTAATTTTATTATCAGTGAGATAGGAACGAGTGCACACTACAAAATGTAAAATTCTCCAAATTATATCATTGGCCATGTATTTATGATCATGCTGTCACCCTCTAACACCAAATATGTGATATTAATTGCTCTTATGATGTTTTCCTTTCTTAATTAAGGTGTTATATACACGTGTTCTAAGTCAAATATGCCCTAATGACCATTACTGTTGTTTTCTGAAATAAAAAATGATGTTTTACAGTTTGGGTGCAAAATCGCATTTCTTCATATGAGAACTGTGTGTTAATCTTCTAAAACTTTTTATTCCTTTATCTCCACTATTAGTGCAAATATCTCTATTCAAAATAGACCTTTTTTTAGGAAAAAAAGTTGAATGGTCATGTTTTTAATTGCATAAGGAAATTGTATAGTTGTCACCGGTATTAAAAATGACTATGTTACTATGAATCATAAAATGTAGTATAGAAAGATGGTATTAAGTTAAATGAATTACCATTTAAATTGTACAACATATGCAGTACAGAAATAAGATAATATATACAAAATAAAATATGCATTACAAATAAACTATGTGTATTCATATAAAAACACAAAATGTCATTTTTTTAGTTGATATCTCTATAACTTTGCTTAGAATAAGGGCAGCATTTTTGCATTATCTCCTCCCTGACTCCAAGAGTTGTTCCTGGATGTAACCTTTGCTGCAGCCATTCTTGATACACCCGTATTGTTGACAAGAGCATGTATGTGGGAGTGTGTCAAACTTTTAACATCTGTTTGTTTGGAACCAAACTAAAGACACAATAAAATATTTTAAAGAAATGTATAAAGTGTACTTAAGAAATTATTGTGTACACTATGAATATGTGGTAATACAATGCCTTTATTAACATATTTTGCTAAGGACAATGTTTTTGGTTATGACAGAAAGTCTATAGGGCACTTGGGTTGTTTCCACATCTTTGCAATTGTGAATTGTGCTACTATAAACATTCGAGTGCAGATGTCTTTCTTATAAAATATCTTTTGTTCCTTTGGGCAGATACCCAAAAATGGGATTGCTGGATCAGATGGTATTTCTACTTTTAGCTCTTTGAGATATCTCCATATTACTTTCCACAGAGGTTGCACTAGTTTGCACTCCCACCAGCAGTGTATGAGTGTTCCTATCTCTCCGCATCCATGCCAACATTTATTATTTTGGGACTTTTTGATAAAAGCCATTCTCACTGGAGTTAAGTGATATCTCATTGTGGTTTTGATTTGCATTTCCCTGATGATTAGAGATGTTGAGCATTTTTTAATATGTTTTTTGGCCATTAATCTGTCTTCTTTTGAAAAATATCTGTTAATGTCCTTTGCCCACTTTTTAATGGGCTTGTTTGATTTTTCTTGCTGATTTTCCTGAGTTCTATATAGATTCTAGTTATCAGCCCTTTATCAGATGTATAACATATAAATATTTTCTCCCATTCTCTATGTAGCTTGTCTGTTTGCTCTCATGATAGTTTCCTTGGCTGTGCAGAAGCTTTTTAATTTGATCAAGTCCCATGTATTAATTTGTTTTGTTGCTGTGATTGCCTTTGGGGTCTTCCTCATAAATTCTCCCCCAAGGCCAATGTCTATAAGAGTTTTTCCAACATTTTCTCCTAGAATTCTTATAGTTTAATGCCTTAGGTTTAAGTCTGTTATCTACTGTGAGTTGATTTTTGTGAGAGGTGAGAGGTGAAGATCCTGTTTCAGTCATCTCCCTGTAGCTATCCAATTTTCCCAGCACCATTTATTGAATAAGGATTCTTTTCCCCTGTGTATGTTTTTGTCTGTTTTGTAAAAAATTAAATGGCTATATGAGGATGGTTTTATATCTGGGTTCTCAGTTCTGTTCCAGTGATCTATGTCTCTATTCTTGTGCCAGCGAAGTTCTTAAAGATCTCAGCCTACATGAGAGTTTCAAATTTTTAGACAGAAGCACAAGCAAAATCACCCCTAGGTCAACTTGAAGCAAAATATACGAGTCAACCTTCAGTAGTTGAAGAGAATTTGTTCTAAGACCCCAGTTCCCGCAAAATCCAATGATGGAGTTGGTCTCTCAGAACCAGTGGATACCAAGAGCCAGCTTCCAGGTAGTCTTCATTTTTTTCCTGATTCTGTTTTGCGAATTTATCTATTTGCTAAAATTTATTTATAACCCCCAAATTAATACTTGCATGGCGGTCATTCAAGCACACGTACAGCATAGTGAGAAATTGGAATTGCATGATTTGCACATTCCCTGTTGTGATCCAGTAAGGCTACACTCTGTCTTCTTTTTTCAGCTATCATATTGTAAACAATTTTCTTTCTACAATCTGTTTAGTGTCCAATTTTTTGTATTTTTGTGGTTTCTATTGGTGATTTAGCTGTTTATAACAGCCCCCAAACATAGTTCTGAAGTGCTGTATAGTGTTCCTAAGTGCAAGAAGGCTGTGTGTGATATGCCCTACAGAAAAAATACAAATGTAGTTTTTCTTCACTGAAGATAAGCTTCACTGAAGCATGATTCAGCGTGCTGTTGCCCATGAATCCAATGTTAAAGGATCAATAACATACATTACGTAAAGTTTCTTTAAAAAGAAACACATAAAAAAGTTATATGTTGAAATCAGTTGATGAAATTGTTGTCACCAGAAGCTCTCAGGAACTTAGCCCTATATTTCTCCTAGGAGCAGTGGTTCAATATATGCTAATTCAGTGTTTGTTGTGTTGGCTTTATAGAACATAACTACCAAGAATAATGAAAATTAGATGTAATTTATTTTTAGTCCTTTCTACTCAACTTCCCAGGACACAATAATCTCTCTTTCTCATGAACATTGAGTTTCCATGCTAAACTTGCTATTCTTAAACTCTAAAAATATCATTGTTTTAGAGATCAAAGACACAATTTAGGTAGTAATGTGGTGACAATATACACATTTATATAGTATCCCCCAAATGGTAAAACATTCAACAAATATTCTTCTAGTATTGACATGTGCCAAACATTTTATTAAACACTGTATTAAAGCCAATATATAAATGACCTTATGCTCTGAAAACTTAGGTGTATAACTTCATGTGGAATAAGTTATAGGTGTTAGTCAAATAATCACACAAACACATGTAAAATTCCTATCGAATGCCATATTAAAAAACATATGCACATAGCTGTATGAGCATTTATACTGTAATGAAAGAGAAGCTTGAGCAGTCTTACCTGAGAAAGTGATCTGGGCTTAGGTGTGGAGGGAGGAGTCAAAATTGGAGGTAGAAAAGAAGAGAAGAGAACTACAGACAGAGGCAGCAATGTGGAAAAGTACTGGTGCTGGAGAAAGGGGGCATGAAAAGCATCAAAGGCTGAAAGAAAAATACTGTGGCTGGAGCTAAGACAGCGTGGAGGAGCAAGGCATGTGAGCAACCTAGAGAAGCACAGAGAAGTTGGAGCTCATGGGGTCTTCAGGCAATTCGAGAAATCCTGTATTTGTTTCATAAGGCTTGGGGGTTTGAATTACAAGGAAATCCTGATTAGATTTATGTTTCATAAAGATGGCTTAAATCATGGCATGAGGGAATGGATTGGATAAGTGTCAGTGTAAACGTAGGTCAATCAGTTTAGAGGCTACTAACAGTGCTTCGAAGAAGAAACAATCAACACTGCGATGGGGTGTGTGTTGGTGGAGATGAAAAGTGCACAGATTGGAGAGATGTTCAAATACATGATGACAGTGACTCATCTGTGAGGGAATTATCACAATTTTGTAGTTGAGGAAACTCAGTCTTAAGAGGTTATATGATTATTCTGAGGTTACAGTCAGTAAGCAAAAGAGTGAGGATTACAATCCAGCTATTGTGACTCCAAATTCATTGCAAATTCGTTCAAGGGCTCCAAATCGCTTCAGTGAAAATTTCAAAATAAGAAAGCCTACAGGAGAACATGTAATAATTTGAATCTCATCTCCTTCCTACTCCCATGCAAATTAATTCAAGACTCAACTCAGAACTCAAGGTTTGAATAGTTCCTTTGCATGTTGGGGTAAGTCACTCGTTAGACATGTGGTGTTTTTTTGTTTTTTTTTTTTTTAAATAGATAGATTATGAACGAATGACTCCAGGGAAAGGAGATTAAAAATAGTATTATGGGATGAGGAAAAGCACATGAAGAGAAAAAAAGGTATTTTTAGCTCATTCATGTATGTAAAATTTTAAACATAAAAGGAGTTTTAGGTTTTTAAAAAAATTTTTTGAGGGGACGAGTAATTTCTCATATACTATTATTCAAATTTTGCTTTAGACCTTTAATTTAAAATATTTCAAGACTTTCAGACAAGTTGCAAGGGTAGTATAGAGAATCCCTCTACACCCACCACCCAGCTTCACATAGTGTTCATATCTTACATTATCAGCACCATAATAATGAGAACTTGAATTATACAAATTAAGATATTACTATTGGAATAATACTATATCTAAAACGCAGACATTGTCCAGATTGCCCAAATTTTGCACTAAAATTAGGATTCAATCTAAGACACCATACTATATTTAATTGCCATGTCATCTTAGTCTTCTCCAATCTGTGACAGACCCTCATGGAGAACTCATTTCTCATATATTTTATACTTTTGAAAATACTGTGTAGGTATTTTGTAGAATATCTCTTAATATGGGTTTGTCTCATGTTTTCTCATGGTTTAAATGAGGTTATGAATTTTGGAGAAGACTACTACAAGATGATATTTCTTTTTTATATCAAATCAAGGGTACGTGATAGCAATATGTCTCATTACTGCTAACATTAATCGGTTGATTAACGTGATATCTGCCAGATTTATCCACTGTGAAGTAATTCTTTTTCACTTTTCATACTCTATTCATTGTGTGACTCCTACATCTAGCTCACATTCTAGGGAAGAGGAATTATGCTTCACCTCTTAGAAAAAAATATAAAAAATATGTGGGCCTATGTTAAAATCACAAGAGAAATTAATAAACATTGGGGTAGAGATAATTTAAGGTTTTACAAATATCCTGTCTCTTCTTAAACTTCTGCCCACTAATGTTAGTATTCAGTAGTTGGGTCTTGCCTGCGGCAATTATTGCTGTGATATTCTAATGGTGATCTTTCATTTCTCTCAGTCCTTCTTTATTTATTTATTATAATTCTGTAAGAAATTTTTTTGCAAGAGTTTTTTTTCCTGTGTGATGTATTGTGCAAAATGTTTATCATTTGTTACTCCTTTAAACAAACATTTAAAAAGCGTGCAACTCTTATTTTCAGGACTTTGCTAATTGGACTTGATGCAGTCAATCCTCCCATATTAAAGTTGATATTGAAAAAGGAAGATCCTAGGATGCAAAGACAAACATTCCCTTCAAACTAAACTAGTCCAGGGCTTTGGGTGGAAATGCCATCTTCTAATTTGCTTCCATCAGAAAGGCTGGGCAAGAATATATGTCTTGATGGCCAGGTGTTCAGCTGTCATTGTGTCAGCGTGGGGTGGCAAACATACTAACAAGGGCTGAATTTCCCAGGACTTTGCCTTCTCACATTTGTTGGCATTGTACTGTGAAGGGGTCTGTGTGGCCAACAGTACAATTGCAAAAAAGAACTGAAATGGTATTACCTTCCAGAAAAATTGCAATGTGTTCCAGAAAAAAATTTAGTAGACTCTGGTTAATACAGGCAGTATAATTCTCAAGAACAACAGAAAGTTGGGTGCCCAACCCAGAAGGAAAAGAAGTACATTTAGAAGAGAATATGTTGTTAGTAAATATACAAACACACATACAAACAAATCACAAGACATCTATGAATACACGTAATTTTATGTTTTTATTTTTAGAAATGTTCTCTTTTTATCCTGAGTTGTGCAATTGTTTTGTTTTTCTCAGAAGATGATATAAAGAAATGAACATTTTCATTTACCAGAACTTCAAATGGGCTGCTCATTCTTTGGTTGGGGAATGGGAAACGAGTCTAAGAAAAGATCAAGAAGGCCCCCGTGAAGGGCGTATGGGATTTTTTTAATCAAGGGTAAAACATTCTCTATTCTGAAGTATGGGGTGGTGGTGGTAGGGTCTATGAAGAGTGACGGATGTAGAGAAGAGAAAGAGATATATAAAGAGAAGAAATAAGAAGATTTTTTTTTTTTGATATACTGTAAAGCTTCTCTTTTTTCCTTCGAGGAACACTAAAGTCAAGCTTCATTTCACTTTCTGGGACTTTTAAAGTTAAACTGATGTTTCTTTGACTGATTTTTATGTCAAGGCCTGTTTCAAAGAAGGAAGAAACAATCCCATTTTATGTGGGTTATGCAAAGATGAATTTTCCCAAGAACCTGATGGGCTCCCCAGTGTTCACAACAAAATGGTCCCATTTAATTTACCAACAATCATCCTCCACTACTTTACACTATGGATTGGTTTCCTGAGACTTCTTTTATAGATATTATTCTTTGTTCTTAGATATTCTCTTTTTCAAGTTTTAAACATTCCTTAAAGCCACTCTAAGCATCATAAAAGCAGACACAGCTTTCCTTATGTTTGTAATCCTTTGCAGTGAGTAGGAAAAAGCCTGGGATAGAGTAGTTATAACACCTACCTAAGTTCAACCCAAACCTTGCTTTCTTCCCGAGGACTGTCATTTTGGAAAATAATCCACAATGTTTCATTTTACTTTCTGAATTCGCTGACAAGTTGAGTTTGCGTGATTTTATCCCACCCATATAAATTTAGTGATCACTGGAGATATATTTTCTATACCTCATTATAAAGTAAGTAATTAAGTAGGTGAAGTGTTTAGTATAGCACTTGTCAGCTAGTCAGTGTTTACTTTTTTAAATGGGTGAATATACGTAATAGACTTGTAAGCAATACTTGCTCATTTGACTTGAAAAGAACAGATAGAGGCTGAAATCAAATAGGTCATAAAAGAGAAATATTAGGATATCTTCATATTCAAATGTCACATGCCTAAGTTTTATACCTTCATTTCCAATAGCTTTCCTTCTTTTCACTTTGTAGTTCCCAAATATGACAATGTTTCTTCTCCTTTGTGTAAATTTCAAAATTGGTGCAATAGATTCTACGAGTCATGAATATTATGAGTCATGAATATCAATAGAGGAAAGAAAACATTTGTGAATTTTAGATACCTTTGCATAGTACCATGGGGAAAACTGACTCATTTCTCTTCCCAATCCATAATATCCTCTTACTTACCAAATTCTGTTAATTCTCATTCCTTGATGTGCATCAAATTTAGTTTTTCTCCATTCTTTATTCCATTGTCTTATGTGAAACTCTCAACTGTATTAGTGAAACAGCTCTTTTACTAGATTTGCTATCTCCAATCTGGCCCTTGTCATATGCATTTTCCTTTTTGGAACCAGACTTTGCCTCCTAAAAAGTAAATTTACTCTTGTCAGTTCCCTGGATATATTGCCCAATGTCTACCTGTTGCTCCCAGGGAACATAATCGAGGTCTTTGAATATAAGTTTGACATCTATTTATAGATGGACATTTTTAGATGGACATATTTGCTTATTAATCAGATATTTTTTAAGCAACTACTATATCCCAGGCACTGCCAGGCAAAACTAACCCACCTATACCAGAATACTTAAAGACCAATTATTTGGATCTGAGTTGTGGCTACAACCACTTATGAGTTATGTACTCTAGAGGTAACTTCATGGGTCTTAGTTTCTTCTATATTACCTAACTCATTATGTAGTTGAAGATTAAATGAGAAAAAAACATGTGGAGTATTTAGTAGCATTCCTGACACATAAGAAGTTATTGATAAATGTTACCTTTTATTTTTATTTAATTATCTTATTATTTAAGAAACAGAACATTACCAAATCAATTGCAAAGACAGAGGTATGTATTTACATAGTAGTTTTATTTAGTATAAACTTCGAAGAAAATAAACTCAACTAAATATTTCCGTTTGATAATCCATAAAATTATTAATAATATAAAATATTTTAAATTTATGTATATAAGCTGTGTTTATATATTATATATGCCCCAAGTGATGAAACATGCATTAAATTTTTACCTGTAAGATAAGAAAACAAAATGAAATCGCCTATGACTTCATACACATATGATCTTATAAAGAAATTAAAGATTTTGTTAGACACTATTAGCTATGATCCATTGCTCAACTGACAGCCAAGACTATCAAAAATTCATAGACTCACAGTCTCAGCAAAGCTCAAGATTAATCAAGAAAGTATCAGAGAAATCAAGCCCCCATAACAGTTCCTATAGTTGTTTATGTGGTAAGTACTTACCCCATCCCCACAGAGTTTGGTACAAATAGCAAGTTGAGTTCTGACCTGATGATGAAAATTTCTCTTATCTCTCAAACACATTCCACCTCTTCTATCACCTATCACTGAATTATTTCAGAGACTCTGTGTTTCTCAGGATTTTGCAGAAGCCTTCGGACTGGAGTTTTTGTTTCTTGGTCTCTTCTCTCCAAATTAAACTCTATGTTGATGGCAGAGGATTTGTTTTTAATGTGGTTTGGATTATGTCACGCTCCTGCTTCAAAATCTTTAGTGGCTGTGTACTGTCTTTGGGGTGAAATCCGAAGTCCTTCTAATAAAGCATGAGTCACTCATAATTTGGCTTTGACAACTCACTAGCTTCATCTCTCATGACTGCCATTTTTGTGTTGATATTCTAATCTTTCTAAATGATTTGCAAGTTTCCAAACTCCCTTTTGTATTTCAGGCCTTATTCTTCTCTCATATTGTGTGTTCCCTTTCTGCCTGACAAGGAAAAATTATTCATATTTCAAGAATAAACTTTTGCAGTGATCTCCTTTTCTGACTCCAGCCCCAATAAAAGTGACAATATGTATCTAGAGTGTGAAAGGAAAATGTTTTCGTAATATGTTTTATGTGTTCTTCTCTATAAGTGTAATTAAATTGCCTTTGTACTGGAGAAAGGATAAGGATGTGTTTATGTGTGTGTGTATGTGCGTTCATTAAAGATGCAAACATTAAGTAGGGTTATATTCCCATACTCCCAACAAATCTTGGAATGTAGCCCACCATCAACACTGGATTAAGATATGTAAATCACACTGTAGTAAAGATTAAAGGAGGTCATGCAGTTCAAGTTCTCACTCTGGTATATAGAACACAGTAGGCATCTTCCTTTTCACTCAATCCCTCCACCCTATGGAAGATCTCTTGACTGATCTGATTTAAACTAAGACAATTGTAAAAGAAAGCCATGGCCAAGTGGAAAGGACCATCCCTAGTAATAAAACAAAATATACTTAAAGGGCAAAATTTGTACATATTCTGCTCACAATAGAAAATGTGACTTCTTTATTTTGTATACATGCTATGCTTTATCTCACTAGACTCATCTTTTGGTTAATTGGCCAGGTTTGAGGACAAAGGTCTTTAACTTTAGCTATTTTGTTCATATTTTTCTTCAAGTTTCAATAGTCTCTTTTAGGTAAGTGTCTTCAGAAAGATATCTAGCTGCTTTGGACTTCCTGTGACCTCATAGCAAAGGGAAAGTGGTCTCAAGTCCTGTACTGTACTGTGCTACACCTTTGCTTTCTCTGTGGCAGAAGGTCTCTCTGGTCTTATCCTTGAATCATTGCATTACTATCCTTTGAGATACAGCTCATGTATGTGTGGATTGTTCTCTTTTTTTTTTTTTTTTTTTTGAGACAGAGTATTGCTGTGTTTCCCGAGCTAGAGTGCCGTGGTATCAGCCGAGCTCACAGCAACCTCAAACTCCTGGACTCAAGCAATCCTCCTGCCTCAGCCTCCCGAGTAGCTGGGACTACAGGCATGCGCCACCATGCCCGGCTAATTTTTTCTACATACTTTTAGTTGTCCAGCTAATTTCTTTCTATTTTTAGTAGAGACGGGGTCTCACTCCAGGCTGGTCTGGAACTCCTGACCTTGAGCGATCCTCTCGCCTGGGCCTCCCAGAGTGCTAGGATTACAGGCGTGAGCCACCGCACCCGGCTGTTCTCTTGAATAAGAATACAATGGGATTCTCTTGCTTTCTCAGCCTCTTGTTGGCTTTTATGAGAATTTCAGAACTTCTCCGAGTTTAGCAAGGTTCTTTTACTAGGCTGTGTCTGGGCTGGTCACATGTGGCCTTTTTGGCAGAGTCATTTTGTCCCTTGCTATAGTGGCCCCATGTCAGGTACACTAGCTTTCAACTCAGTTACTTTTTATTTCCTCCTGTGGCGCTTTCACATTGCAAAGATTCCTAGGTCTGGCAGAGGAGTTTGCATAAACCCAGCTGCCAGAGTAAAAGTCCAGTGAGACACGAAAACGCTTACACAGTAAGTTAGGCAAAGCAACTTTATTACGCACAGATAGGCGGGAAGAATCAGCAGAAGCCAAGAATCTGTGATAGGCCTGCCCCACAAGCCTCAGGAAAGCTGCCCAAGGAGGATGGAGTCTCCTCTTCACATGCTCTGCTCTGCACTGCAGCCGAGGGACCCCTAAAGGACTCCAGCCTGGGTTTATACCCCAGGAGCAACTGGGCTTTCTGAGTTCAAGAGTTGCAGGACATCCTGTTCTAGGAAGGACGAGGACAAAGCCTGAGGTTCCAGACAGTTCCTGCTTATTTCAAGATATTGCATTCTCAGCATATTCTACAGTTATTTTGAGAACTATAAGAAGGTGGGGAGAGCTGGGTCCGTCAAGGCCACCCAGACGCTGGTCCTTCTGCACATATCACATGGGGATAATTTTCTAGCTATTGTAGGAGTCAAAGGAGTGTGAGCGCTGATTTTCTTTAAAATGCTATGCTGCTAACTTTTTACTCCGGGGCAGCTACCCAGAGTTAGTATAAAGCCACCATGCATATCAGTCTTCCCTCAGCATTTCACATGATGATCCCAACAAAACACTCCTCTGCTTTTTGCTTGTATCACCACCTATCAAATTACACACACACATGCACACACACACACACACACACACACTCACCTCATAATACACAGGGATAATTCTGGTCGACTGAAGGGAAGTGAGAACATTCATGTTAGATGATTTGCTTTAAATACTTTCATCTCTCATATTCTTCCTATATTTCACAAGGTTATAAATGTTCTACTTCCTTTAACTACAGGTAGAATATATTGGGCAGATTTGGGGAGGATTATGTTTTCTTTTTGAAGTGGGAGGTGGAAGAAGAAAATGCTAAGTTTAGATACAATGAAGGACTAGATAAAGGAACAGAAATGGTCTTTCTGATAAGGGGACACCCATTGAATGACATTTCAAAAATATTGTCTCATTACATACATATGCAAAGTAGTGGAATAGAGTTTAATTTATATAAAGGTGACCATGTGATTACATAGAGAGGCTTTGGATACTAATGGCATATGGGAATAACAGCACTGCCATCAGGTTAGTCATTAACCTTTTGTCCTAGTTCAACTTGCAAATACTGAACATTTAAGAACCAAGCAATCAACAAATAAGAAACATACATACAAACACAGTCAAACTGAAGACTTAGTATTTCTATAATAGTTTATAGAATTGTTTTTTTCAGATGGTCAACAAGTGGATAAAAAAGATAGACCCAAATGAAGACTGAGCCCTTGCCTTATTTTATGAGCTACCTTTTATTACGTATGGTACACAGTTACTAAAGGTCACAGGACTAATTAGTGGCAGGTTTATGACAAAAATCCAATGCTCCTGACTCACTAACCAGGATTTTTTTGCTAGGTAAATTTTGACTCCTCTCTCTTTAATTTTTCTTTTCAAATTCACATATCTATAAGATGAGAATTTTTCTTTCTTCAGCTCATGAAGCATCAAAATACTTAATCACCTATAGCCCAATAATACCTACTTGAAAATCTAGTTCCTATTAGATAAGACCCCTACAGAAATATCTTATAGAGCTTTATTGTCATCTTCTCATTTAAATATAGTAATAACAAATAAAACAATGATTATATTGCTTCATTTATATTCTGATGTAGCATAAAGAATTTAACAATTATCTATCTCCTACAAACTAGTGACCTTGCCATATTTTTCATAAATATATAGGAGTATTGTAGGTACTTTCTTTGGATTTAAGCCCTGTGAAAGAAAATTCCAGCTTAAAAGTATTTAATAGTATTAAAAAGTATTTAACAGCAAATTTTATTGAATGTCAGAACATATATAATACATTTATTTTCAAATAACAGGTTTTTTGTATGCATTTACAAATGCATACAAACTGATTACAGACTGACTGTTGGTACTGAAAAGTAAAAATTCATATTCATGTTACCATATACACGATCTTACACATATGAAAACAAGAAAAATGAGAAGAAAAGAAAAACTGTCTGATGTTGTTGAATTAAATTAGAATATAATTATTACTTCATGTCTTCACAAAAGACATTTTGTAACATTTAAGATTTCTGCTAATTGCACAAGGTACATTATCATGCAAAAGAATGTTAGTGAAGGTTGAAAAGGACAAACCAACTCTTCTCGTACATCACCATAATTATGCAGCCCCATGTTCGAACAATTACATTTATGTAGACCCACTGTTAAAATCAATGTTACTTGTACAGCTAGTCCTTAATCAATGAAATCAGTCAATTTACCATGGTCACATCCTTCTTCTTAATTAAGACAGTGATATCTCTGGAGCGCAAGGTCTCAGAGAGATAAATAAGTACAGAGGTTGGGAAATGTCAAAGAGGTGACTCCCCGATTTTACTCCTGACGAACTTGGGAGGAAATAAGACAGTTCCTTCAGCTCAGAGAAGCAGCACAATCTTCTAAAGAGATGGCTTAGCATTCATTAAGAAAAGAGCAGGTAGTAGTGTCTGACAGAAATAGCACTAATGAGCAAAGGAGGTTTTCAACATGCATATCCTTCATAGTCATACTCTGAATTATGAAGGTTGTGCCACCTAAGCCAATTTTAATTAGAGTGAGCATGGACCTCTTTGGACAGTTAGCCTTTCTTTCCAAAATCCATTTCAATATGGTGTCATTTTGTTGTCATAATCAAAATGGCAAAGTGATGGAATAACCTACTTAAAATGTCTGTGGTGTTAAAGCAGATATGGCAAACATCTTCTAATGACACATGTAATAAGGGTATTACCTAGAGGACTTTGACAGTATGTTCCATGTTGTCATTGGAGCAGGAATAATGATAGAGGTGACGATAGAGGTCTTCAAAGATCCAATTTCCCCTCTCTGTCCCACCAATGGACTGTAAAAGTTTCATTTATTGGAAAAGAAAGGAATAGGAAAGAAACAGTTGTATTGAAATTAGCAAATGTAGGTATTTCGCATTCATTTTGTTTTAAATTTCGCATGGCACTCTGTCTTTGCACTTTCAGGCTGGTATTAGCCATCTCTTTTTGTGGTAGGAAAACCCTCACCAGGCCATATGAAAATAAAGGAAAAACAATAATTACATAGCATTGACATGTTTCCTTAAAAAATAGATTTATCTCTACACATCATAATTGTTCAGGTCAATATATAGGAAGAGAATTCAAAATAAGAACTTCTTAATTCAGGCATGATTATTTATATGAACACAAAGAAGTGATAACCTGTCCTACGTATCCTCAGTAGCAAATGACACATTGTACACATTGCGAAAATATGTAACAGAGTTAATGTGTAATGATGCTACAAGTTTGGAACAAGTATCCTCTATTATAATATTATGTATTGGCCTATATTAACTGAATATATGCTGAAAAATGCTGGGCATGGTTTTTATGATTAAATATTATTACAGAAAGTTTTCTCTTTCTCTTTTTCTCTTATATGTCATTCCTGAATAAACGTGTACATTTTTAAAATGCACAAAAATTTGGTTGCTCTTAAAAAATGAAAAATGTGCTATCAATCATTCTTTCTATAAGGCTTTTTTTTCCCATAAGTTAACTTTATAACAAAAAGAAAGTGTAAAAATTAGAAAACATAACAAATTTTTCACATTTATGTCATTGGTTCTAAACTAAACTTTGATCAAAAGTTATTTCTTATAGCAAATAAATTTTAATTGCAGTATAATTGTACAGCATTAAATGTCTTGGAATAGACTTACTTGAGGTGTCACTTTCTCTGCTAGCATCAAAGACCATTCATAAGAAAGGAGCGAAATCAAATAGAAGTTCAGTCATCCTCCCATAAGAATATTAATATACATACAAATTTGAGAGTCCTAACACATAAATATCTAAGCCGTGAAAGGGTGGTCAATGGCTAGGATATTTACCTAGCAAGGGATTCTAAATCCTGAGACAACTCTACTAGAAAATACTAAGGGGCAAGGAAAAAAAGAAGTATTAGGGTACAATCAATAGAGTGCCTTTGTATGGAAATAAGAATAAAAAAAAAAAAAAGAGAGGAAAGAAGTTTTACCAGTTTGATATTCAGTGATTAACATGTAAGTCGTTGACACAGATAAAAATAACAGCATATGTTTTTCTGTTCTAGCTATATTTTTCATTCAGTTTTCATCTTCATTGTAAAGATAAGGATTTAAAGGTAAAGTAGCTATCTTACTTTTAAATCTCTTAAACAATCTGAGGCTGAGTCAAAAACTTTATCATCCATTGTCAATTACGGACATTAACTTGGGACCGACCTACTAAATGGCTAGAACTGGTTCCAAAGACTTTTCTGAGTAGCTATGAACCGTGTGGAGAAAAAAATAAATGCTTTCAATCTTAGAACATGCCAAGAACTAAAAACTTAATTGTTAAAAAAAAGATTAGCAAAACAGAAGAACTTCTATTATAATCAGAATTTTAAAGCTAGGAACTGATAATTAACTCATGTATATCCACCTTCACCAGCTAGTAATAGAGGTGGACTCATGTTTTTTGTAAATTTAAAGAAGAACCTAAGTTTCTGAAGGGTAGCATAAGAATATATCACTGCACAAGAAAAGGCCTTTTTAATTGTCAATCAAGTACATTTATGTAAGTAATAAATTCATATTTAAATAATTACCTAAAATGCATAGTCAAGTAAAAATCAAATTATAAACTTTTATAAGATTTAGATATAATTTCATATTTAATAGCTATATTGATTATTATCATAAGAAGAGATTGGATAAACCAGTTTGTGTACTTTGCGCCCTACTGTACCCAAGTAATGTAATTTCTGAATCCAATTAAAAATGCAGCCTCTGGACTACCTTTTTAGACAGCCAGACATTTTAACCTTTTATAATGGATTTCATTGCTAATTAAAATGGAACCAGCATAATACACACACACACATGCGTGTGTATATATGTATGTTATGGTATAGTCTAAAATATTAATTTGCTTCTATGGCTGACTAATCAATTCTATTCCCATTGGGGAAGATGTTATTTGTTTTAGGGTACTTAAAAAGTGCTTGAAAAAAGAAAGAGCCATGTTAGGCAAAAGAGACACTCCATTCTTCCTCTCCACAGTACTGAATCATTTTTGCCATAAAGGTGAAGCAATCATGGGCAAAGCTTGTGGCCAGGTAGGAAGGGAATCCTATGGAGCCACTGCTACATAAAAATGGTGCTTATATTATATAGTATCCCTGCCTGTTGGATAAGTCCCCTAAATCTTTCGTACCATAAAAGTGACTGTTCCTAAGAAAGCCATGGAGTTCTGGTCTGTAGCAGCTTTAGACCTGGTGAGGCAGGAAAATGATATTGTCTCTCCCTAAGGAGTCTGCTTAGCAGGACTCCTGCCTGCTAGGAGGAGAATAGAGCTGATTATTTCCATCCTTCTCCTTTCTCTTTTTCATCCTGCTTTCTCTTTAGTAAATGCACTTTAGGAGTCATTGATTTTTTTTGTGTGAGTATGGAATACAGTACAATAGCGTTATATCACCTGGTGCTATAATACCAAATTCTCTTACATTGTATTTCTCTCTGAATAGACTCTTCCTTTCCCCATTATTCCGATGCTGGGTGCCTACACTTTTAGTGAGGATCTGCATCTAAAAACAATAGGTCAGATTAGAATAATCTGAGGATTGTATTCAAGCAGATGCTGATGATATACAATGGTTTTCATTAATAATAACGTGGATAACCATTAAGTAATTCTAAGGTCATTTGTTGAGTATAACTCGTGATCACAATGAACCAATTAGATGTACAAGCACAAGGAAGCTAGTGGTTATAGCTTTATAGTATAAAAGCTATTATGCAGCATGAAATGACTGATTGTCAATAGAAAAAAATAATAAAACTTCTCCATAAGTTTAAAAGCTAATTCGATACACAGATATGAGAAATACATTTTTATAAATTTATTATCTCTTGTGTGAGGCCATAATATAAAAAAAGACAAAACTATGGAGATGTTTAAGAACAGCATTGAAGCACACTAAAACATCAATTTTGTTCTGTTTTAGAGAAACAAGGAAATATAAAGGACTTCTTTCCAAACATCATCAGCATTTAGAATACTAAAAAGATTTTCTAATGGTAAAACCAAGGACTTGAAAGAATTAGCGCATCTTACAAATACATCTTAATCATTATACATAAGAAATATCCACTATGATATTTTAAATCTCCCAGAACAATCCCATAATTGGCATACAAGACGTTTTTTTCTGAAATTTTTCAATAGGCCATACTTGCCCAGTCCTGTTACTGAAAGAATGGTTGTTACATTCATACTAAATATGAATACAATATGCTTCACTCCATATAGAATTTAGACTTTTTATATTGTCCCTTATTTAACTCCAATAGGAGAAAAGACATTTATTTTGTAACAAACATTACAAAATAAATAATACATATAACATTGGCTCTGGGGTACACACATGATGAGATCAAACTAAGATAGGAATGATGAGCCA
Organism: Propithecus perrieri; assembly: GCA_963574695.1. Taxonomy (NCBI): domain Eukaryota; kingdom Metazoa; phylum Chordata; class Mammalia; order Primates; family Indriidae; genus Propithecus; species Propithecus perrieri. The sequence goes on along the minus strand of CAUYRB010102340.1, from coordinate 35,487 downwards.
GCCTTCACCTTTGGCAGCTCCATGACATCAGGCTCTCAGCTCTACCAGCTCTAAGCCTCACTTCCGAGTCTGTGCAGTGGGAATGACGTCCTATGGGATAGTTGTGAGGATCAATGAGGTGTCAGGAAAACTCCCGGTATGGTAGGTGCTCAGTAAGAGGTAGAATAACCGTCAGGAATTAAAAGTATTATGAAAGATCATCTGTTGATGCCAGTGTAGTGTACAAATAAATATGATTGATAGATGATTTTTAAATAACTAGGCAGTAAATATTTGCACAACAGAAATATTTCTTCTAAGTAGGACCTACTTTATCCATTTAATAAACGGGAAAGTGCTGTTTATAAACACCTCTATTTTTGAATGACCAGAATTGCAGAATTATCAGGAGTCAAAATAATACAGTTGCAAACCAATTTGTCTTATTCAGTCTTTTAAGAGGGTAGCCAATTAAAAGTATTGTGGAAAAGAAAGGAAAGATTCTAGTGTACAGGTTCTGCATCCTGAATTGAATGAACCATCGATCGAAAATATTTGAAAAAAATAAAAAATACCAACATAACAATAAAAATAATACAAATTTTTAAAAATGCAGTATAACTACTATTTGTATATCATTACATTGTATTAGGTATTATAAGTTATTGACGGATGATTTAAATTGCACAGGAGGACGTGTGTAGGTTGTATGCAAATACTACACCATTTTGTAAGACTTGAGCATAGCAAATTTTGGTATCTGTGGGGGTCCTGGAACCAACCCCCTGGATACCAAGGGACAAATGTATTTTCAAAGTACTACTGTTTTCAGAATGACATCTGGTTGCATTCAGCTATCTTTAGTGAAGGTGAGGAATAATACAGGTAAATTATATAATACACTCGTTTGCATAACATTCCTACAATGTATTGACAGGCTTTTAAAAAACCCCCAAATACTTTCTATCATAAAAGATAAAGAAGGAAACAGACTGAACCCACTTAAAGAAGAGAAAGATTCTCTTTGAGATTCAGATTCCGTATAATGTTTAACTATTCTAAATCTATTTGCTTCAGTATTCAGAAGCTTTTGTGATAGGATCAGAAACTGTGAAATGGAAATTGTAGTGATTTAATATTTGAAAAAATTATAATAAATGTAAAAAATAGTCAGGATGTGTTTTCACAGTGCTTTCTGCAAAGAAAGAGAATTAAGAAGAAAAGCCAAGAAAACTTCAGGGATTAGAGAAGACATTTTTTAAGTTTGAAAGCAGATGCTGTACCATATGTGCTTACCTGGTCTCTTTTTACTCATTTTGGCTGGATCATTACCAACCTGTTCTGTTTTTAATCCAGTAGAATCACTGACTGAATAACCAATTATTTCACCTCTTTATAATTCAGCTAACTATGACACAATGCTTCTGGAATAGATGATAGGCAAGAGAAGTAAAGTAATGAATTACAAACTAATATAAACGCAACAACGATTTCTAAAATCCTAAGATTATAAAATAATTTCTAAAACTTAAAAAAAACTTGATATTTTTCATTCTACTATTCTCTTACCTTGCATGTATTAATAGAAAGATATTTAATTCTTTAATATAAAAGTGCTCATATAAATTCAGTCTTCTCATGTACACATTCGTGATGCATTTTTAAGATAAATGTAGATTAAAATGTTAAGCACTTAATAGAAAACTTGCTGAAAATGTTGGAAGGCAATAGGCTCTTTCGCTTCTTAAAAACTACTTGTTTAGAGAATACACTTGGGTTTTGTCACAGTATCTGTTTCAAATCACTTTGCCAATGGAGAAATTGTTTCAAGGAAATACACACAAAAGATCCAATCTCAAGCAAAACGTCCTTTAAGCTAACATAGATGTGAAACAGTTCTTGTGGAGTTTTTTAAAAAAAATCAGATAATAAAATACATGCAAAAAGATCCACAAGTCATAAGTGCATAGCTTGATGGATGTACATACAAACAAATCAATCCATATAACATCACCATCACCTCCACAATCACCCTTGGGATCCTTGGCCCCCACACCTGAGAAAATAGCAATTCTGGTTTTCTGTCACAAACTTTTTGAACGTGATATAAATGGAATCACAGGGCATAAACTTTTTGTGTCTTATTTTTTCCATCAACATTTTGTAAAGTTTATACATGATTCCTCCAAATGTCTCCATTCAGCTACACTTAAGAAATTAGAATGAAGACTTTTGAATCTTGAGTAGAGTTTTGTACATTCAGAAATTGTCTCTTGTTAAAAATTATTCTTTCAAGAACGGTAATGCAACTTCAAATAATTTTTCAACTTAAAATCAGTATAAATCTTATTAGATCTAATATGAAAGAAAACTAATTTATTTGAAAGTGAAAATATTTTGAAAAACTTGGAAAATAAATAGAACATAAAAGCCACAGAAGAGATGCTTGAAAACATGAAAAAGACCAGCTATTAAAATTAGTTGATGATGAAAACAAGGAGAATCAAAAGTAGCCAATATTTCTCTATCCAAATGGTTCTCAATGTGTGTGGCCCATAAACCAGCAGCAGTAACTTTATCTGGAACTTGTTAGAAATGCAAAGTTCTGGGCCCCACCCAAAACCTACTGCATCAAAAATCTGGGAGTCCGGCCCACTCCTCCAGGTGTTTCCAGTAGATGTTAAACCATGAGAAAACACTGCTTCTGTTCTACACTTTTCACTTCATTGGGTAATTTTGTTTACATCTGCAATTTTTCTTAAAATTATTTCTAGCCATTATTTCCAAAGCAATGGGTAAATAATCTGTGACCATGGACTCTTCACACTGACTCTGCCATTTCCCTGTTTCTTCAGTTATGTCTTTGGGCATAATTGCCTTTAGGATTTTCTTTTATTCTTCTAATAAATATTTATTTCCTACTATGTGACAATCACTGTGTGTATTAGTTTTCTGTGGCTTAAAACAACACAGATAATGTTCTCTTAAAGTTCTGGAGTTCAGGAGTCCAAAATCAGTCTCACTGGGCTAAAATCATGGTGTCAGCAGGGCTTGTTTCCTCCAATGCTCTAAGGGGAGACTCTGCTTTCTTGCCTTTTTCCAGCTTCTGGAGGTGATCTGCATTCCTTGGCTCATGGATCCTTCCATGTATCATTTCAACCTCTCACTTTCATTGTCACATCTTCTACTACTGCTTTTTATTTTGTTGCTTCCCTTTTATAAGAATCTTTGTGATTACATTGGGCCACTGGATAACCCAGGATAATCTCTCCATCTCAAAATCCCTAACCCAAGCACATCTGTAAAATCCTTTCTACCATGTAAGGTAAACATTCACAGGCTCTGGGAATGAGAGCGTGGGAGTCTTTGTGGGGTTCTTGTTCTGTTTTCCCATGCTGTGCAAGTGAGCTTATGTTCTAGAGAAGAAGATGGATATTGAATGGGAAATGACAAAACCTGTTCTCTTCAATTCATTACAAAATTTTGGTAAGTGATAGTGACAAATGATTGTGTAGCTCAATTTCAAATAATTAGATAAATAAAAATCTTGAGCAGAGGTAGAGAAATTAGTAAATTCACTGTTAATTCATCCCACTAATAGATACTTGCAGTTACTCTATGCTAGATATTGCTCTTGTGATGATTATAGCCTAGTGAGGTACCCTGAGGCTGATTATTATATAAAGAATATGAAAGAGCCATTATAAAAGTTATAGCAAGGTGCCTAATGGCAGTGCTTGATTTCCTGTAACTCTTGACTTTGAGAGCTGAGTGGAGTGAATGCTCAGCTGAAATATGAATATTTTTGCTATGGGAGCATTCAAACAATGGGAACAGTATAGTGTAGAAAACTCTATACTAAGAAGCAGAATGTATTCTAAGAATTTCAAGTACTAATATAATGAAGCTTAGAGGGTAAGGTGGGAAGTGGTGAAATGGTGCTAGAGAAATAAGCAGTTGCTACAAAAAAGGACCCAATAAAATAAATTAAGAAATTTAAGCTGAGGACTAAGTTGATCATTTAAGCATGGGAAAGACACAATGATGTTTACATTAGGAAAGATAACTTTGGGTACTATATGAAGGAAGATTGAAATGTGGAAAGTTCATATATAGTGAGCCTCTTGGAGTAATCTAAGTGAGAGATAAAGGAATCCTGAATTATAATGGGAATGGTGGAATTAGGGTAAAAATCCTGGGAAAAAATATACATTTCACAGCCAGAATTGACAGAATTCCATGTTGGATGGAAGAGAAGTCAAAGAATAAGGGTAGATTTCTTGCATAAGTATCTTAATATATAATGAGGTTCTTAGTCAATATATGAAACAGAGCAAGAAAACATCTTTGGGGAGAAAAGATGGCATCATGTATGTCTTTAGTAAACAGTGTACTTGGACACTTGTTCAACTAATATTCCTCCTAATTATTAGTCTTCCCTGATCTCCTTATTTTAAGTCTTTTATCCTTTGCAATCTTAGTACTTTTTCATTTTTCTTTCATATTATTGATTAACATTAGCACTTTGAAATTTATGTGCAAAATAGGCTAGAATGTGAGCTTCATGAGAGCAATATATGTGTTTAGCTCATATTTTTAATTTCATAGTCCATAGCTTAGGATTTTTTACCTAACAGGCAATGAATAAATATTTAAACTTATAATCTTATTTCCATGACCAAATACTATCTACAGTCAGATAACTATATTCAAGAGAATGATTAGAAATTGCCTGTAGCCTCACGTCAATTAATAGCCAGTTGAGTAAGTCTGTTTCTATCACAAGTACTCACGGAGACTGCTTTTGGATATTGGAAGTACCTGAAATTATTTTTGAAGCTTTAAGATAGTTTCAGTTGTTACTGTAAGAACATCAGCATTAGTGTTTAATGTTTTATATCCGAGGTAGAATCTTAACCTAGACATATTTGCATTAATGTCAAACTTTTTTCCAATTTCAATTCTGAGAGGAACATAATCAACACATTCCTTGCCTTTACACTACATAGACTGCTCGATGTAGGGGAAGGATCATACCCTTTGGAGCAAGACAGAGCAGGGTTTAAAACCTACTTTCCTGCTTTTTAACAGTGTGACTTTGAGTGAGCTCCCTAATCTCTCTACACCTGTTTCTTTACCTGTAAGATGAAGGTAATAATATCTGTCTTCCAGAGTTATTATGAGGATTGAAAGTAAAATAAATGAAATTCCTGGACTGCATGTCACAGATATCAGTAAAATAAATTTTATAATCAGCATATCCTTTTCAGTACTTGGTATTCCCACCAAAAAACAAAAGCATACAAACTTCTGCAGGTTTTCCATGGAACACAGGAAAATTTTGTTACAAAAATAGATTTAAATCTGCAAAACTTAAACTACATTCTAATTTCCAGTTATCATGTTACTCTTCCTTTAAAATACAATCTCATGAAAATTGTTACACTAATACCTGTGCCATCTTACAGATAAAATCTTGATAAAAGGAATAGTCTGTTAAGTACAACATCAGACTTAAAAAAATAACAACATAGGAAGTCATTTTTAAAAATATATCCGAGTATAATTCTTAAAATTTTAGCTAACTTTGCTTCTCTCACTCAAACAGGTTATAGTGTTCAAGGCTACAGTGTGATCTATTGCTGAGTTAGTAATGACAGTGAAGTTTGCCAACACAATCACTGCACTACATTATCTAAGTCATTGCTCTGTAAAGTGCTTTGGGATACCTTGAGTGTGAAGGGCTATATATCAAGTATATTATATTTTATTCTATATGGTACTTGAGTTTTGGCAATGCATATTCAACAAGCTGAATAAAAAGACCTCTAGATGTACTTTACTAGTGTTTGTATGCTTTCACCACAGATAAGGGTAAGCTCAACTTGAACTAAAGGAAAGAAATTATGTTTGAGAGAGAGAGGAAGTATCTCTATCCTGAAGGTGAAAACTCCAGCTAAATATGTTTCCTACTAGCATCCCTAACCTCAGAATTAGCCTACCTTTCACTTATCACTCAGAAACCTAAATGGCTTTCCTTTCCATGCAAGAGTGATATATGAGAGTAGGAAGCACGTCACAATCATTTATCATTGTTTCACCCTCGTTTTCTAACAGTGTGCTTGAGTGAATTAAGAAAAGATTTCTGCTGGATTATATCTTCACCAAATTTTTCACTAATATATTTTAAAGTAGCACTTTAAATTTTGGCAAAAAACTATGATGCTGTAAGTTAAAAATGTCCTAAGAATTTATCATAGTAACAGTTTTGCAAAGAGTAAATCTCCCAGAGTGTGACTATATAGCATTGAGAGCTGTCAAATTTTTCTATCAGATTGACTTTTGGGAAAAGAGATGTTTCATTTTGCTACATAGACACATTAAAATATATCCTAAACCTGTAGAGATACTAACTTTTTTGTTAAGTTATCCCTATCAATAAACACATATGTGGGAACTGTATAGCAGAATATATGCAAACATACATATTATACACACACAAACATATAAAGTTGATACAAAATAAGTTAGGACTCATATTTTAGAAAATCAGGAAATATTTCTCTTATTTCATCTTTTGCTTTTGACATATTACCTTTCTCTTCTTTGTGAGTACAGCATCTGGAAAACAATATTTTTCCTTTGTGCATTCAAAAGATTTTCTTAGATAACAGCTACACACTTGAATCTATAAAGATACAAGTATCAATGGTACTTGACTAATTTAATAGATGCCCAGCAAAAAAGAAAAAATTAATAATCAATCCAGTGAAAGAATAAAATGTGTTTTTTTTTTCAGTTATAGAGCTATGTGAATCATTTTAAGTATCAACTTAAACAACTGGAATATGAAAACGTGGTTTCAGAGTAGAAAAGTGCTTGTTTAGTCCAAGCAGAATATAGAATTAAAAAGATACTAATGTAATAAACAGTGTGTGCTAAACTACCATTTATTCTCTGACAAATTTCAGTCTTGGTTCAGTGCTAATGACAAAAACAGAAGTAATAAAACATTGCTATTCCTTCTTCAAGTTTACCATCTAATTGTGAAAATCAAAATTATTGATTTTATCTAAATTGACACTGCACCTCAAATTTATATGAATGAAATTTTCAATAACTGCTGCATGTCTATCGATAAAAAATAAATCTTGACCCTTACCTCAAATGATCTACAAAAAGTACTCCAGATAAATTTTAAAGCTAAATGTGACTTATAAACTATTGAATTTTCTAGAGTAAAACCTAAGAGAAAAACCTTTAAGACCTTTTGTACAGGTAAAAATCTCTTGACAATTAAAAAATAATGCTTATTCCAAAGGGAAAAAATGATAAATTGTCCTATATTAAAATTAAGAACTTCTGTTCATCAAAAGACAAAAGTAAAAAGTCAAAAGTCAAAGCACAATCCATGAGATGATAGTGCAATGTTCATATTTGAAAAATATGCAGAATATGTAAAGAATACCAATGAAGTAATAGAATAAAAACTTCACATAACCCATTTGAAAAATGGGCTAAAAAATATGGAAGTCACAAAAGATGATATGGACACCTTCATTATTCATCAGGGAAATGCAAATTAAAATATAAATTTAATATGCATTAGAATTAAAAGTAGGTGATAAAATAAGAAATAGTTGATAACATAACAAGAGTTGGAGAACATGTAAAATAATTCCAAGATTTATAAACTATTGGTGAAGTACAAACTTGTGCAACCACTTGGACAAAGTATAGTATTTTCTGAAGCTGAATATACCTGACTTTCTGATACTGAAGCTCTAAGTGTACACTTAACGAAACTGCATAAATGTGTTCACCCAAGTGCATACGAACAAACATTTATAACATCACTAGTAATAGCCAAAACTAGAAAAAATCAAATGCCCAACCAAAAATTTTAGTATATTTATATAACTGTGGTATATAATATACTTCACTGAGAAAGAACATGAATGAATCTCACATAATGTCGAACAAAAGAAGACAAAAAAAATCACATAGTGTCGAATTTCTTTCTGTAAAGTGTGAAAATGGGCAAAATTAATCTACTGTACTAGAAATCAAAAGAGTATCTTTATCTCTCCAATCTGCCTCACTGTATGGACATTTGTTGTCATTGGATTTGGGGCCCATCCTAAATGATCTCAAGATTATTAATAATACCTATAAAAATCCTTTTTCCAAACAATTTCACATCGACAAATTCTACAGTTTAGGACTGGGATATATCTTTTTTTAACTTTTTTTAAATTTTTTAAATTCAGGATATTATGGGGGTACACTATTCAGATGGGAAAGTTATCTAGATATAAAGAAAAATGTAGTAGTCTAGTATAGATGAAGGTAACATAAAAGTGAAGGAAATCATTTATATATTTCATAACACCCAACACCACTATCCTAGGATAACAATAAGATCAAACAACTTGTGTTCTCCCTCTTGTCACTGGTATGTGTGATCTCAGGCTAGACAAAGCCTTCTAATCCACATAAAACTGATGAGACTATTGGGTTGTTCACAAAAGTATTTGGGATTTTACATACTGGAAGAATAAAGACAAAGTGCAAAGTACTTAAAATAGAATAGATTGGATTTTCCAAAGCCAGAATAATCTCTTTATTCTTCTTATTTATTCTTTAAATCTATGATTCAAAATAAAGTGCATGAGAATCTATATATAGACCTGAATTTATTCATTTATTCAACAGTATTTATTAAATACTGTAAGTGCATATGTATTTATATTGGATATTGGGGAAAAATCAAAGAGGAATAGGAAAGAATTATAATATAAACTAGTAATTACTATGTACTATATCAAAGGCACTAATCTAATGCGTTGCATTCATTTAATCCACACAACAAAACTATGATGTGGGCAGAATTACTGTTCTCAAATTTCATATGAGGCAACTGAAATGTAGATAGCTTAGATTACTATCTCACAGTCCTGTAAGCAAAACATGACAGAAATAGGATTTGTATATTCATAGTTTGGCTCTGGAGTCTGGACTTTTAACCACTACACTAACAGTGCTATGTTGAGTATAGAATTTTATTTTAATAATAAATATCTAATAATATCCCACTTTATAGAAAAATTATGCTAGTTGCTGAAGATGAGGGAAGAAAAGGGAATTTTCACAATCTATGTGGGTAGGAAGAGGAAAGGAGAGATAGTCATAAAAAATATAAAGCAAATATGTGAGTTTTCAATTTATTGACTTTCAGCTTTGTATCCTCTCGTCATTGACTATTTTTGCAAAAACGGAGCTGCACCTTTTACATATTGCTCCTTCATGCTAAAATTATGTCTTCTTTTGTTGGTAGAGTACAAAGAAGGGGCATTGCAGGAAGAAAAGTTTCTTTTCTGGTTCTTGTGTGCTTCTGTTTGCTTCTTCTTGCTCCTGCCATGTCGCTATCTGTAGTGCATATAAGGATATCCAGGGGAGCTCAGCCCCATGGATGCTTTTCCCATCAAGTTTCAGCAGTACTGTGCAAACGTATCCCCTCAACCTACCAGCAGGGGTGTTTCCTACCTGCGAATCTCAAGGATAGGTGTGTGTCCACCTGAACCCCAGAAAAGTGTTTCTTGTCTTGGCTGGTTTCTCTGACTGACAGCCTTCACTTACCTTCATCACCTTTACCATTGCCATTATTTTAATTGTACCTTAATAACTCGTCTTACTATTTCTTACAGAAAATACTCACATACGATTTTTATCACTTAAGTTAGAATACATGCCTGTGGAAAGCAGGCTGTCAGAAATCAACAACAAAGAATAAAAGTAGGTTCAGTACATCCTCATCAATGGTAAGTAGCTATCCACTGAGTTGTGATCCCATATCCATTGTTCTAAAACAACTTGTTAACCATGAAGACTCTCTTGAAAAGAAATATATCTTTCTGCAATCTGCCGGTTGTGAAGTGTCAGATAAAAGACAATTGGTAAAGTCAGGCGATGATTTCTAAACTAAAAAATAATCAAGTATGCCCTGCCAATATATATGCCCTGTTTATATTTCATGATATACCTCCTTTTTCATCTGTTTTTATCTGTCACTTTTCCCCCTTATTCATATACACACAAAACATATAATCTAAATTTTTTAGTTTCAGTAGGTACTTTAGGACAAGTCTGCGTAATAGAAATCTCCTAGTTAAGAAGCAATTATAGCCACGAATAAATACCTTGGGCAAACTGCATTGTATTCGCTCAGAACAAAATCATGGATTCATTTCAGCAATGGTTCAGATTAACAAATGTTATATTTTTATATATTTGCACTGAATTTAAGGTCGAGCCATGGGGAAATACATGGATATAATGATACACATATATATCAGTATTAAAATTAATAATATAACCTATTTTGGTGTGCATTTGTTCATGTCTTTGGTACATTCCCATTGGGTCTTGTTTTAGGTTCAGTCAGATATTGCACCAGGAAAATTCAGACATCGATCTTGTGCTGCATTAATTGTAAGTTGAGCGGATGGCTGCACATCTTCAGTATCCTTTTTAAAATGTTGTCATGGGTGTCATCTCTCTTTCCAGCTTTTTGGTTTTATTGCAGTTTTATTTTCTGTAATTTTCTTGAAATGCGAAAGATATAGTTCTGCTGTGATAAATGACATGGGGAACCCATAGCTCAGTCACTAGTTTGTTCATAGATTGACCATTGAATGTAAAGTATGTGATGCTAAGAACAATTTTGATGAGATCCATTGTTGAATGTGCAATGATTCATCCCTCTTTGTGAAGTTGTTACCTCTCTGTCATAGTTGTGCATCATTTTTCATGTTTCTCTTTTTAATAAGTATCTGGAAGGACAAAAATCTTCCCAAAAAATAGCCCAGATTAAATTGAATAATACAAGTGAGAGATGGCCACTAAACATACCAACAATACATGTATGCTTATATAGTTCAACTCCTTATTTTTAATAAGAGTTTGTAATGCTGGTTTTGTATAGAAAATGATCCTATGCTTTACTCCTGTCATGCTTTGCTAAATCTATTATGCCTATTTTTTTTAAGAATTTATCTTTGGTAAACAATATGAAATAAAACTCTCAAATATTATATTATCTGATTTACTGTGATTTAGTCAAAAAGTCACCATTTTTTTTCTGGAATGAAATATAAAAGTATTTATTTGAAAAATTACCTTTCTTCAAAAGACCAAGATCACTGTTTTTATCCTCTAATTAACCTTCTCCAGGAAATCTGACTTAGTGACAAGGAGCCATCAATGCCAAGACTTTTTATCAGAAAGAAAACAGTGACCTCCATAAATCAGCTTACAAAAAGGAAAAGAAGATATATCAACACTTATTTCAAATACACACACACACACACACACACACACACACACACACACATATATATATATATATGCACATGGCCTTGAGACAAGTAATGCAAGTGTAGTTCAGAAGCAAACGGAGAAAAGAAATATCACAAATGCAAAATGGCAGAGGTATAAGGACCCACATAGTTTAAAAAGTTGCACCAATGAAAAGCTGTCAGGGAATAATTCAAGGATCTTTAACCAGCAAAGGAGACACTGGCCATGGCTGCATGGATGAAAGGAACTATGATTATAAATAGTGAAAAGAGACTATTGGCGTGCTAAATGTTAATGTGGAATGTTTTATTCACCCCAAAAACAAACAAACAAAATTATCATACTCAAACTCGCAGATTGTTTTATTTGAAAACATGGAAACTTGCACTGTTAAAATCTCAATGGATTTTTATGAAAATATAAATTATGTGAAAATTTTTACAAACGAATTTTGTGGAAACCCATTCCTCTCCTACAAGTACGTATCTCTGTGATAAATAAAAAAGCAAGCAGAAAAAAAGCAACATCTGAGACATTTCCTTTCACATTCCTATATAGTGTTCTTACCAACTACTTATGTGATTGGTACCCAACGTGCACCGGAGTTCAGAGAATTTTTCTAGGTCTGGTTGTTACTCCTCCTTTGCTCTGCTTCTGTAGTCCAATTTATTTCTTCTTTTTTTCTTACTATATCCATCATTTTAAGAGCCTTTTACTCCTTAAAACATTCTTATTATAGTTGGAAATTCAATCTTCTATTTAGATTATAAATTTCTAAGAAATGTCTTCTTGGAGATATACAAGCCCAGAGAATATGTGTACGCATTTTCAGTAGTTTGTAGGTTCTCAGTAAGAAATAAACATATTATGGATAATGAGGATGCCAAAATTATAAACCTATTGTGTTCACTCAATTTCTTTTTTCTTTCTTTCTTCCTTTCTCTTTTTTTTTTTGTAAATTGACACATAATAATGGTACACATTTATGGGATACAGAGTGATATTTTAATACATGTATTCAATATATAATGATCAAATCAGGGTAATTAGCATATCTATTATCTCAAACATTTATCATTTTTGTGGTGAAAATATTCAAAATATCTATTCTACCTATTTGAAAGTATACAATAAATTAGCGTTAACTATTTTCACCCTACAGTGCTATAAAACATTATAAATTATGTCTCCTATCTAGCTGTAATTTGTACTTGTTAACCAATAACCTCTCTATCCCTTCAGCGCTTCCCTTTCCAGCCTCTACAAGCCACACTATTCCTCTCTCTTCCTGTATGAGAAAAAACCTTCGCTTCTTTATATGAGTTAGAACATGCATTATTTATTTTTGTGTGCATGGTTTATTTCACTTATCATAATGACCTTCAGGGTTATGCATGTTGCCATGACTGACAGGATTTCGTTCTTTTTTATGGCTGAATAGTATTCCATTGTAAATATTTCCCACACCTTTTTATCCATTCATTCATTCATTGATGGACGCTGAAGTTGATTTGGTAGCTCAGAGAGTACAAAGCTAGGTAAGGCTGAGTTGGACAAGTTCATGTCCAGTCTGCAGAGGCTGGCGTAAGTGCCATCTAAATGTAGGTCAAAGGTCAGTTCCCAGGCCACTGGGGGATACCTGGTAGGGTGGAGAAGCCCCCACCGTGCTGAAGAACATGTTTTTAGAGGTGGGACATTTGAGAATCTACTGTCTAGCAAGTAGAAGTGGGGTTGATGTCCCTCCCCTCTTCCTCAACCCAGTGGATCAAAAAAAGTTAATGTCTTCTTAGTATTTCTTTGTCATTTATAGACCACATATCATTTCACCTCTAAAAAAAGCAGCTTTTTTGTATGAATGTCAATAGCATATACAATCTCCTTTCTTCCTTGTAGATATAATCTACTTTCCTTTTGAACACTCTAATTTGTTCACTAAAGATGACGGCATTGATTGAATCTGTCTAAAGCTTCTGTTGTTGAAAATATTGATTTGATATCACTCGGTAGATTTTCTGACTCCCTGGCTTTTCAGCTGTTTGACTACTTTACTTCAAATAATAAATTATTCCATTTATCTCAAATACCTGCTCTCAGGGGTCTTAGGTGATTCAGGCTGCTGTTTAAGATACCACATATTGGGTGACTTATAAATAATAGTAATTTATTTCTCATTATTCGGGAACCTGGGAAGTCTAGGCACTGGCAAACTTGGTGATTGGTGAGGGCCCATTTTCTAGTTTATATACAGCACCTTCTCACCATGTTTTCAAATGGTGGAAGGAGCAAGGGTTTCTCAGGGGCCTCTTTTTTTAAGGGCACTAATTATATTCAGAGGACTTTGCCTTCATGACCTAATCACCTTTAAAATATCTTACCTCTTAGTACCATAACCTTGGGGGTTATAATTTCAACATATGAATTTAAGGGGACACAAACTTTCTTTCAGATCATAGCACACAGTTAGATACTAGATCTTATTTTTCTTTAAGTTATATGCTATGTTGAATGTTGAGGGAATACCTTAACATCAACCATAACTCTGTCCCTTCATAATCTCCAGTTCTCATCTACAATTTCTGTATTACACTCCCTAAAATTTGGGCTCTCCAAGGACTTTTTTTTTTTTTTTGTCATTGCATGATATATCTGTTTCATACATTTACTATACTGAGGTGACTTTGAATCTGAAATGTCTCTCTTGTAGACAGCATATAGTTGGATCATAATTTTAACCCATTTTACAATCTTGTTAATTTAAATGTGTAATTTATTAACATTTAATTTATGAGGTAGTTGGTATTTACAATTGCTATTTTGCTATTTGCTTGTTATACGCCTTATATTGTTTTTGTTCCTTTAATTCTCCTTATTCTTTTCTCTTTTGTTTTATGCACATTATCTTGTTACATTTTAACTACTTTTTTGTTACTTCTGAATATTTCTTTGAGTTTTTTTATAGTGGTTATGCTATGCATATCAACATCTTAATGTAAAATGGTCTAGTTAGAATTAATACCAATTTAGTTTCAATATTATATAAAAACTCTGTCCATTATCTCTTATCTCCTTTGTGGTAATATCATAAAAATGACATATTTATACATTAAATCCCAAAAATACAGCTTAATAATTATTGCTTTATACAATTGAATGTTTAAATAAAGTAGAATAAATGTTTTAAAAACAAAGATACATTTATATCATCTTTTACATTTACGTATATAGTTACTTTACTGGCACTCTATTTCTTCATATGGACTCAAGTTATTTTCCCATAGCCTATAATTTTAGCTCAAATAACTTAGTTTCGTATTTCTTGTAGGGCAGGTCTGCTAGCCACAAATTCTCTCAGTTTTTTGTTTATCTGGGACTGTATTGATTTCTCCTTAATTTTTAAAGAAGATCCTTGCTGAATAAAGAATTCTTGGTTGATAATCTTTTTTTGTTTTTTTTTTTTTTTCCTTTTAGCACTTTGACTATGCCATCTTGTTGCCTCTGGCTTCCATAGTTTATAATAAAAAAAAAAACAGCTGAAATTGCTATTAAAATTCCCTTATAAGGAACTTATAAGTGATAAGTGATAAGTATTTTTATAAGGGATAAGTATTTTTACTTATAAAAGTGATAAGTATTTTTTTTTTCTCTTACTGACTTCAAGATTTTCTCTTTGGCTTTCAACAATTTGATTACTATGTGTCTAGGTCTTGGATGTGTACATTAATGTACATAATCAATTTTGGGAAGTATTTCTTCAAATATTTTTTTATCTCTTTTTCTCTATAGTTTCCTTCAAAGATTTTTATTCTGTCTATTTTGATATATCTGATGGTGTCCCACCAGTTTCTGAGGTTCTGTTAATTTTTTTTTCTTTCTGTTCTTTAATAGATTAAAATACACAAGAAATATTGATAATGTTATAAAATATTTTGAATCAAATTACGTTCATGTCCTCCAAGTCATTGAAGGCCAAGTAATTAAAATTCAGTTCACTTTGCTTCAATGTACTTATCATTTACATATCTAATAAAATATAACAACATAATTTGTGAATTGATTCTTCTATATTGAGCTCAAATATTATTTCTTTAAAACTCAAACTTCCTTTTTGTTTTATCTCATTTTTCTAATCTTTCTCTATTTTACCATGTGCTTTATAGAAATACGATATAAATATCATTTATAAGAACATGGGTTACTTTCAATTTTCTGAAAAGGTAGTAAGACAATACTATCTTTGTCCATTTTCTAGTGTGAATGGGTTATTTATAAAGAAAAAGACATTTATTTGACTCATGGTTCTGGAAGCTTGGAATTCCAAGGACATGGCACTAGCATCTGCTTGGCCATCTGATGAGGATCTTCTTTATGTGTTATCTCATGGAGGAAAGCAGAAAGGCAGAGTGCATGAGCCAAAGAGTGGAAATTGGGCAGAACTCATCCTTTTAGCAGGAGACCACTCCCTCAATAACTAATGGATTCTCATGATAACAGCATCAATCCGTTTATGAGGGCAGATCCCTCCTGTCTTTATTACCCTTAAAACTTGTACCTTTTAATACTATCACAATGGTAAGTAAATTTCAACGAGTTTTGGAGGGGGAATTCAAATCATAGCAAGTACATTGTTATTTGTTTCTTAATTTTCTATATATTTTACTAATTGTTTTTATTCTACATATAAAAATTATAGTAGACAATTCACAAAATTTATTAAAATTTGACATTTAACTTAGAATACTTTATTCAAACTAAATAGGTTTATTGCAATATGTTACACAAATATTAAAGTACTCAAGACCTCTGGTGACATTACATATTTGTTTGGAAATTTTATCTCTATATCACCTTGCTTACTTTTTTAAACATCCAAAATTATAGTAAATATAGTGAGTTTGAGGTGGTAAGAGGAAAGAAGAAAATTCATATACTTCTTGACTATAAACCAATTATAGTGGTAAAAAAGCTTTCATTTAGATTATGTATCTGGTTATTCTTTTGTGTATCTTCAGTCAAATTGAGACTAGGGTATAATAGTTTTAAAAGTGACCTATCTTTTTACTGAAATTTTTCTTATTAACCTTAGAGAATATGTATTTATTTTCCCTTCATTTCAAAGTCTTCTATTATTAATAGACTTATTGCCATTGCGCTCAGCTCCCTCTTTGTTATCATGAACAATTCTGCCACTTTAAATATATCTTTGCATATAATGTTGCCTAGATTCATAATCATTTCATGGCTCCTTAGTTTAAATCAATTAACTATTCATCTACCAACATAATTATTGGGTACTAGTACTATAAAAAAATGGTGATGCTTTTAGCATTAACATTCATCATTCTATATCTGTAAACTCTTTATTGCTTATTATGTTCTGTTTTATTCAATATGTCATATTGTTTATTTGTCTTTTTAACAAGGTTAGACTATTGCTTGGGCTATGACTAATGTGGTAGCATATTTTGCACTCTGAAATATAGTATATATGTCCAATACATTTTATATTATTATGTATCACCTAGTTGAAGATATTGGATTATTTACAATTTATTACTCCTCAGAATCAATAGGAAATATGAGGTCACTGATACACACAATTAGAAAAACATTTATATTATGAAAGCTTGACCAGACTGAAGTATAAGTTTAACTGAGTAATAGAAAAACGGCATTATGTGTCATGTGCAAAGGACTGCTGCCTGGATTCTCTCGGTGGTAATTGTTGATAAAACAGATGGTAATTTGAGATCTGCATGCATCCAAAGTTGCTGAATGAAAATTTCCAAAGAGAATATTCTCATCTGCCAACTTAAACGGAAATAATGGGAGAAATGGCAGGCATGAAGTGGTTCTCTAATTGGATGCTACAGTTCCATTCTGGCAAAAAGCTTTTGATAATAAAAGTCCAAGAATACACACTGTAAACACACTGTACAGGTGACATAGATTTTTGAGATGTCCATGCCATGTACATTCTTTGGAAGGCCAGTTAAATACAATTCTATACAAATAGCAAAGAAAGTTCTAGAGTCGCAATGAACAGCAGCAAAACTATACAGCATTAAAAACAAATTATAATGTTAAATATGTAAGGCTGGTGGCGGGCACCCCTCCCCTCTCTAGAGAAAAGGAGGAGCCCATAAATCCCACTCTAGACTGTAACAAAGAACTCTCCACTTTGCCCGCCAAAAAAAAAAAAAAAAGCCCAAGAAAAACCCCCAACCCCCAACTCTAAACCTTTGTAAGTTCGTACAACGCTTCTGGTGCCCAACTTCTCCGGCCCCCTTCTCGGGACCAGTGAACCTCGCCTGGGAGCACTCTCTTTCCTCCTCCCCCAATAAAGCCTGGTTTCTCGCCCTTTACACTCTGCTTGTCTTTCTTTCTCTGCCGCCGCCCATCCAAAAACCTTACAAAATATACCTGTCAAAATCAATCAATCTGAGAGAAAGAAATGTCCCCCACCAAAACCAAAATGTCATTGTCAAAGGTAATGAAAAAGCAATAGGAGTGATGGAATTGAATGAAAAAAAAAAAAATAGACACAACTCTCACAAAGTCATATCAAAAAGTATATGCACATTTTCTATGTATATGTACTGTAAAAGACTTTTTAATATCCAAAGAAAATATTTTAGAGATTACAAAAATTTATATGTATATACACATATATACATATACACATATACATATATAAACACAAATAAAAAATGTATTTCATGTGTAAGACTCGTTAAGCACTAAACTAAATTATTTTGAAGTTAACATAGAAAACTGTATTTGTATCCCTTTAAGCAGAAATATAGCCAAGGAACAAAGTTCCAAAATCATTCAGAGTCATATAAAATCTTTAGAATGAGTAGATTTGATGATTTCACCAGATTAGCTAATCTTTTGCTTTGGTAGAAATAAATCCAGATTCTCTTTTTTAATATTTCAAATCATTGAAATAAAAATTTCACAGTACTTTTAAAATACAGTAGGCTCTCATAAAGACTATCCATGGAGCAAAATTTGGATTTAATAGTATCCCTTACTACCTTTGTGATAATGAGCATATTATTTAAAATATGTCACACTTTTTACAACTCTAAAATGAGATTAAAGCTATCAACTTTTCTGAATATTATGTTAAATGGTTTCCTAAAAGACTTTAAATTAGAAATTTATATCATTCCTATAAACATATAATGTATGTTATTATTAATATAGTCTTGTAAGAGAAAACATACTGAATACATTTGTAGGGAATTTCTTCTGAGTATAACTAATAAAAGAACATTGATTAGATTCATTCTAGCAGATTCCAGCAGCCATTGTAATTGAATGAATGTTACTACAAAGAAGCAAGTATATACTAACAGTAAATGTGGCTCATAATGTTCAGAAAGCTCATTCCCTTGTTTGAAAATTTTTAGTACTTGCAAATTCATTAGTATAACATGCAGAGAGGCTTTACCATTCATGCGTTCTTTGCTTTCTGTTGCAGCCTCATCCACCACCTATATTACAGGCATTCAGAGACTCAGGTTATAATGAAAAAATATTGTCATGCTTCAAAAGTGCTGTGCTGTATCACACATTCCTGGAATCATACATGTGATCCTTCTTCCATCTTCTAAAATATTAAGCAAGTCAAATAACTCTTCAAGGTGATGCAAAAGCTTGATAGTGTCCTGTCCAAACATTCAATATGTGCTTATTTCTCCATTTTCACTTCTGTCCTTCTCTTCCTTATATTCTACACTTCAGAGTTTATTTCCTATTCACCCATGATGCGAGACATTGTCATTCCAGTTTCCAGATATTTACAGTTGCTATTTGTTTTTACCCAGAATAATTCTACCTCCTATTCGGTGTTTAACTCTTGCTCATAGTCCTAGTCAGCATAGATCAAATTGTCAATCACAGAAGGGTAGTGAATCTGTCATATCAAAGTTTTTCTTAGGTTAGCAAGAGGTTGATAAGTAGATAGATAAAAAAGAGACAAGACAGTATATCTGTTTGGGCTTCAAATAGTATACGTTGTGAAGAAAACATGCAATACTCTCTGAAGTCTCCCTAACTTTACTCTTTTCCCTCTACCTAGAATGCCATTTCCATTGTCTTTCTCCATTATTATCATTTGTCCAAAACAAGATGTGTTGTCTTCTTTTTTAGAGGCTTTCTTTGCTTCAATATTCTGTGTTACAAACCCTTCTTCAATACTTAATGTATATAGCACTGTATTATACTCTATAAATATTGTCTGTTTATTTGACTCACTCTAGCAGTTATTTTAAATTCCTGACATTCAAAGTTTGCTTTATATATCACCAACAATTAGCATAGTGTCTTACACTCAGATAATACTAGATAATGCTTGTTGAATAAGTGGTTTTCATACAGATCTTTTAGGTTTAAATAAATGTATATGTTATAATAGATAACTTGGCTTTACCCTTTTAGTAAACTGTTTCCAATCCAATTTATCAGCTTTCATACTAATAATCAAACTAACATGTTTATTTTTATTTTAGATAATGATAAAATAGACTAGACAGCAAAAGTTTTATGTAGCATTCCTAGAATTAATTGGATTAATAAAAACACATTACCCAAAAACTTTGTATCATAATTATGAGAGGTGGCCAAGGTACACTCAGGAGGTCTAATAGTCCTATATACTCCTTCCTGGCTCAGCATTTAACTCTAACCAAATTTGTCTGTAACATAAATATCTTTTTTGGATGTCCTATACAAATTAATGATCCAGGCATTTCTTCCAGATAAACTCTACTAAACCCCATTATTCCCATGAACATTGGATTTCTGCACTTCCTTAAAGGAATGTCAGTGTACAGTACAATTAATATTCTATCAATGTTCATAGACCTTTAGTTTGAATATCAAAAGATCTGATATTTATGTAATATACTCCTATCATACCTTCTTTTGTTTTAGTCATCTTGAACTAAAGGGTGCTAGTGGTCATAGAAGACAGAGGTAATAGAGGCATCGTCTGTGCTGAATCAACTGTACTTGGAAATTCATGGCATATAGTGAGAAAAAATGTAGTAGAGGTTGGCTGAGGATTTGAGACTTTGAGAATGTTGGTATAGCAGAAAAAGATAAGATGGGTAATATGCTAATTTGAATGAACAGGAGGTTTTAATGTAGAAAAAGTTAAATTGGGTAGCTCCTAAAACATTCAAACAAATATGACAGTTTGACAGCTAGAAATGTGAAACTAGAATTTAGGAGAAAAGTTGACATGATGTCACAGAGCTAGATTTGAGAGTCATTTTCACAGATGTGAGAGTTGATCAGAGGAGTAAGATGAGAACTCTCAGGCCCACATTAAGGAGACTAAGGTGACTTAGTCAAGGTGATACTGGGAAAAAGAGACAAATGATTTTCAAGAACAGATACTCTCTTACTCATCACAGTGAATACTACATACATACCGACATTCAAAAATTTGTGCTAATTGTCATTAGCCACTAGAAAAATGCAATTAGTCCCATCATAAGACACCAGTACTTGGCTATTAGAGTAGGTAAGCTTAGAAATGCCACCAGTATCAAACGCTGGTGGAAATAAAAAGAAAGCAACTGGGGCACTCATGTTTTTTGTGTTATTGCAAAGTGACATGGCCACTCTAGACACTGATTTAGTAGTTTCTTATAGAGTTAAATATGTACATAACATATAGCCTAGGCAATCTCACTCCTGGGCATCTACCTTAAAGAAATGAAAACTGATTTTTAGTAAAAACCTGCACATGAATGTTTGTAAAATTTCTATCCGTAATTTCCCCAAACTGAAACAACTCAAATACCATTTAGCAGGTGAATGAATTAAAAAAAAAAAATGTGTATATCTAGAAAAAAAGAATACTACTCAGAGAATAAAAATGAACAAACATATGGTTCATACAACAACTTGGATGAATATGAAGGGCATTATGCTGAGTGAATAAAAAGTCTTAAAAGGTTATATGCTGTATGCCTCAGTTTGCATGACACTTTCTCAAAGACAGAACTATAGGGATAGATATCAGATCATTTATTGCCAGGTATTGGGGTGGGCAGAGTGTGTGACTATAAAAAGATAGCATGAGGAGTTTTTGGGGTTGATAAAATTGTTCTATATCCTGATTATGGTAGTGGGTACAGAAATCTGTCCATGTAATAAAGTTCATAGGACTGCATGTCAAAAGAAAAAATAGTAAATTTTACTATCAATCAATCGGTCAATCAAAGGACACTCTAAGGGATCCTAGAAGACATCCTTAATTCCATGTATGACCAAAATGAGGCCCAGATACTATATTTCAGTTGTTTAAAATTATACATTCATGTAATAGTAAAACTCAGAGTCTCTTTATAGTCCTAATTAATCATAAATGCTGGTACAAGCCTGAGGCTTCCTGATACTGGATCAAATTGTTTTCCTTGTGCTATATTAATTTAGGTAATAAAAAACAGTGCTCAATTATCTAATAAGTAATTCTTTTAAAAATTTTGTTGTAAATGACATGTACTCAGATAATCTTTAAATCAGAAGATAAATTAAAACTACCTTGAGTGATAATTCTTATAATTTCATATCTCGTCGCTCTCAACTATCACCCAAAGCATACTATCAGATTTTTCAATGTGTTTCTTATCAATGAGCTCAGAACAAGATGAGTATTTCCATGAAGTTCTGATTGATCATAAATGCTAGAACAATCTAGGGAAAGTAGAAGAATGGTGCAATTGGAAATACCTCAACATCTCTAGAATTTGCCAAACGCTGAGTCAAAGATTCATGAGGGAAGAAATCATTTGCTTCCCGCTCATGATTTGAGTCATCTCCTGCTCACTCAGCCATTTCAAAGAAGAAATTGCAACAACTAGAGCCACAGAGTAGTTGGAAGTCACAGTTTATCTTTGGGTGGTTAAAAATCAATTGTAGTGAAAAAGAAACAAGGACAAATAGAAAGTGCTGGCCTGGCCAAATAGCATCGACAAATAACAGTTTTAAAACGTTGTTGTCAAGGAAAGAAAAAATATACTAACAGGACAAAGAGAAAGGACTATTAAAAAGCAGAAAGAGATGTAGAAAAAATAAAAAATACATGAGCAATTAAAAGATTTAATTATAGCTCAGTATCAAGTATTCTGGCAGCCCTCCAGGGAAAAAACAGGACGAAAGATATTTTGTTGTTGAGAAGAGCTTAGATTTAGGCAAATATCAGCTTTTAACAAAAATCATATCTAAACTACTTCATCAAATAATTTTACTGGCCTAAGAAATCAAAAACAGTCAAAAAGTTAAATTAACCAATTAATTATACTACGAATGAGATCAACTTGGAACCCTCATGTGATTACTTACTAACATTCAGAGTTTAAAATAAAAATAACAATAGGTAGGAAATTTATTTTTAATTTTTAATTTTCAAAGTATTACTTACTACAGTTAATGTATTTGCCCATAGATTAAAGTCTATCTCCTTATTACCTGACGGGAGTTTCGTTTACAAAAAGAAAGAAAGAAAGCTAGAATGCAAACTCCGTGAATTTAGAGATATTTCTTCTGTTCATTGATATAACCCACATATCCAAAACAGTACCTGACAAATAATATGTGTTTAAAAAAGAATTGATGAAGAAATATATATTTAACAAACAATAGATGGTCTAAGAATGTATTCCATTTTTTTTTGGAGACAGAGTCTGACTCTCTCGCAAGGGTACAGTGCAGTGGTATTATCATAACTCACTGCAACTTCAAACTCCTGGGCTCAAGAGATCCTCCTGCCTCAGCCTCCTCAGTAGCTGGGACTACACAAATGCGCCACAAAGCCTGGCCTCCCAGAGTGCTAGTATTACAGGCGTGAGCCATTGCGCCCGGACTTAAATGTCTTTTCTCTTTCAGGTAATATGTAGCACTAAGTTCTCCTTATACAAATAACTAAAAATTGTAGATAAATATTTTTACATATTCTGAGAATTATTTTTGAGTCTGTATAATAATGCATTATTAAACAAATATCTAGTCGAAGACAGAAATTTAGAAGCATAAGCAGAAGCCTCCTTTGCCTTGTAAGCATTTTCAATCCATGAGATTTTAAATTCAATGATGTCCAGGGTACAACAGGCTGCAAAGACAAGGAAAAGTAGTAGGAAACTCTCCCTCAATTAAGTTGAGACTGGATAGAACCTTCATGTTAGAGTGAATTAGAAGTGAACTCATACCTATCCCTGTGACGGGCTTGCATAGCTTGTGAAAGACACCAACTGAGGAGGCACCGAAGAATTCCACTGGATTCCAAGCAGGATAAAAGAGAGCAAGGAGGGAGAAAGGGATGATGAAAGAGACAGCGAAGAAGGAAAAAAGAAAGGGAGGAAAGAAGGAAGAATTCTTACTCAGATGCCTGACAGAGCAACTGAGGTTAACAAAGACAGATATAGAAATCAGTTAGAAAATGAAGAAAAATTAATTTTCATGGAGTAACAAAGTGAGTGCCACAATATGTTAAAATAATACTGCATTTTTATTAAAGTTGGCTTCATCTCAGAAGTATAAATGGTATACCTTATTAACAGGTAAGATATGAGTTATAGGAAGTTTAAGTACTTGCCACACATTATACAGAAGTAAATCATAAAACTCGGATGTGATATGTACCCCTACTGCACGGAGCTCTAGCACTGTACTACCTAGAGGAGCCGGTGCTACCTCTCCGTAACTCATCTTCCTAATCAGTCCATGTCAGATATTAATACTTACCACTGGAGTTATTTTAAAGGATTAAATTAAACAATATTAAAGAAGCATATCACACACTGCCTAACCAACATAACAACTGCTAAATAAATAAGCACTCTAGATACACAGAATTACTGGCTCAATCCATGACACTTTTTCTCAGCATTTGCCTTCTGGTTGATTGCAACCTTAACATACATGATATATAATTAGTGAACGTAGGGAGATATTATTTTATGTTCAAATGCATAGAAGTCATAGGATCATAATTGTTATCTTAAAGTTTTAAAACAAATGCTTATGTTTCTATTCAACACATATAATACTTTATATTGCTGTTTGACAATTATTGCTTTCTACTTCATATTTGTGACTATATATCAAGATACTGGATTTTCTTTGTAAATTTTTAAGCCCTTTAACATAGTAAAAGTGTGCTGGGAGAAATATCTGATCGATTGTGGAATTTCCAATGATTCATAGAGTGACAACTTCCAAATAATAAGTACTAAGTACGTACTAATGGACTAAATAATCAATCAGAACCAGTGCTGTAAGAAAATCAAGATTGGGTTTAGAAGTGATATTTTAAAACTTTAGCTAGGCAGGAACAAAAAAAGTCTTTGCTGCTTTTTTCAGAGCCATTATGCCAACATTTTGATGAAGGCAATGTAGGGGATTTGAATTCCAGCCATAGCAGGTACACTGTAAATAGGCTGCCAGAAAATCTTTTAAATATCTGACAGGCTATGTTATCCTAAACTGTATAAATTGATGTTGTGTCTTTATATAGGATAAGATATTAATAGCCTATTCTTCTATCATTAATGGAAGAAAGAGGTGTAGTTACAAAGTATCTTGAATATAGAAGAATAACCTAAGTGGAAACTATCGTTTAACTTAAATCAAACGGATTGGGGTTCCCAAAGCTTTTCACATTCATTTTAAAAATGCCTAACTGCTGTCTTTAAAGCAATGTTGCACCTGCTAATGTCACACTGAATACCATATGCATATACAAGCTCTCTCTCTAGGGTTGTCTTCTAAAAATGGGGATATTCCACCCTAGAGATAGAAAATGCTAGTAAAACATACCAAGAATAAGACATTTTCCTTATTTAAAAGCAGATGTGCTTTTCAAAGACAGTTTCTTTCTCATCATGCCTATTGCTATGCAATTAAATAAGATCCAGGGTGTGTTAATGGGAGGAGAGAATACACATTATAGGCACCAAAAATATTTTAAATAACTGGTTAATCTTAGAGAAGCATTACCACAGGCTTCAGTCATCTTTCTATAGAAACCTAGAGAACTGATCTCCCAGAACATGGCAATGTAGTCAAACTCTGAGGATGCAACTACAGCATCAAAATGTAATGAAAAACTCTAATGTGTAATGAAAAAACCTTAGTATGCAGAGGTGATACACCCTACAAGAAGTTTGCACTCCTTGTATAAGCCTGAGAAAACCTAAGAAATATCCATATTCAACTAAGATGGTTTTACAAGCCTCTATATAATCAGCAAACCAAGACAGTTCTTGCTTTGAAGCACCAGATGGCTTCAAATTATAAAAGAGTTACGATCAGTAATCGATGCCACAAATAATCATCTAAAGGGTCTTTTTGTTCATCCTTTGTGAATTGAACCCATTTCTAAGACCTTAGGGCACAAGAGAAGCAGGAGCTACTCCACGAATTGTTTGCAACTAGAAAGAGAGAAAAATTCATTTAAAAATTACTGAATCTGTTATGTCCCAAACTTGGTATCAGAGACAAGTAGAGAATAACTAGTATGTGATTAAATTAATCAAATATAACAGCAAGTAAAAGAAGAAGAAAACAGAGGAGAGAAAAAATGGGGCAGAAGCTATCAAAAAATAACATTTTATAGAATATATTAACTCAGCACCAAAGATATTTTATTTCCTTTCAAAAGTAGGCTTTCATTTTCACTGTTTGATTCCATCTTTTTATACTGCCACCATTAACAACCTTCATCAATTTGGTCTACATTGTTATAATTTTATTATAATCCTTAGCTTTAATATTATTTCTATTTAATGTCTAAAACTTGTAATAATGATAAATGCAATGGAGATAAAAATGTAAACATTAATATGGGGGATTAAGTGAGATGTGGATTGAAAGAAACTGACAAGAAGAATAAAGAAATAAATAAAGATCATAAATTTTGGTGGAATACTAAATCGATACCAGTCCTCAGTGAGCTGAGGTGCCAAACAATGCTGACAGGTGCCCCAAATAAGCAATCTGATGTTCTGATTGAAATTAGGATCAGGTGTATGCTAGGAGGAGCTGAAAGTTACCTGGAATCAAATGTCTCAATAAGAATATGAGCACATATTCCTCTCAAAATAAAAATATTGAGGTTCATACTTGTGTATTTGTTGGTTTACAGGTTATCAGTATAAGATGAACACTCATGTCCCATTTAATATGTTTTATTAAAATATTAGATTGTAATTTTATGATTTTAATATTAACAAGTAGACATTCATCTGTTTTCTTTGATATGTATTGACAAATTTTATGCACTGTTCCCAGGAGAATATGTATATGTGCTTTTGCAAACCATGCAAAAGCATGCAAAAATTATGCAAACCATGATTTTTATCATGATTCAGGAATTTAGTCCTTTTACATTATTATGTTAATATACTGATTCTTACTACTTGTATATTTTTTGCCTTTCCTTGTCTTTGTCTCTAAATATTTACTCTTCTTCAAGTAATAGAGAAAGTAAAATTTAAACAGTAATTTTTACTTCTTTTTGTTGTAACTTCAAAAATTTCTGAAGGTGTGTTACAACCTCTTTCTAATTTTCAGAAACTTGAATCTTTTGTAATGGCTGTTTAGAAAATTAGCACAAATTCTTTTTTATTCTTTATAAATAATAACAATTGGCTCACTATTAATTGTAAACATGGGATATATATCATTAACCAATATGTCTTCACTTGCTATATTATGGAAATAATGTACTTTTTTATTACTTTTTAATTCTGTCTCTCCTCCACCGTTTTATATAGAGATGTATTCATTGTGGTTCACTTTACTATTTAATCCATGGATTAAAGAATATCTATATGAAATCATTAAAGATAAAAAAGGGGAAAGTGTATAATATACATATTTTTTTAAATGTCAGAAATAAAGATTTTTAAAAATTTTTTGATGATGTACAGCCCAACAGGAAGATTCTAGTAGATATTATCCAATGTTCTTTGCCATCTAACAACTGAATCTCTGAACCTCTCTCCTACTTTGGGAGAACTCCCCCGCCCATCTTATGAGGCAGAACTCTTATTCCATTATAAAAGCTAAAATCCCAACATGCATTGGACAGAAAGCATCTTTTGAATGTAGTTTAAGAATAAAAAGAATTTGTTGAAGGAAAGTCCACAAGTCTCTGATAGAAACAGAGAATTAGACTCAAAAGCTGATCCAGCAATCACACTACTGCTGTTTACAGACAACACAACTCACATCATTGAGGCCATAAACTTTGCAACTGCTGCCTTTAAAAGGTTTCTAGTATCACATCAACAAAAGATTGAGACTTTCAGTGCCTTCTTTCTCACATTGCTTATTTATTAATTAAGATGCCACTGGCTCCATTTGATTGGTAGCTCCTCAGTCACACGTTTCCAGTCTCCAGAAGGAAGGAAACTTGGAGACTAAATTTGGCTTCCTCATTAGAAAAGAAAAACTCATCTTATGGGATTTTCTTTAAACACAGGTCAGATGTTTAAAGGATTCTATGTCACCACAAAGAAAATATTTCTTTAAAAGTGTAAGTTTTCTGTCTCTCCACATCCTTGCCAACATTTGTTGTTTTGGGACTTTTTGAACAAAGCTTTAAATAATTGGACAAATAGAGTATTTACTATAAAAGAACATCATATCAATCAAGAAGAGGGCTTGTACCCTTACCCAGGAAAGAATATCGAATATTCTAATTACTATGGAAGTTGCTATTTTTAAAGATCAATGGCCAGAAGTACCAGAAGCCAAGCTAAGGATGCCCACTTATGAGAACACTACATTTATCCTAAATTATGGTAGGACATTTTGGACAGTGTGGATTTTATATTTGTTCTCCAATGGCCCAGGTATTACAGATAAAAAGGAGAATTGTCTTTCCCATGCTACACTGTTTAGGATTGGAAAGATAAAGAAACAACATTGTTTTGTTCCGAAAAGAGCATGTTGCATGACATCTGGCAGTAAAGGACTGTTAAAACCTATACTCTGATATCTGGACTATAGTTATGTCCTCAAACCAGATGGAATCCAGAATTTCTTGAACAATAATCTCTGATCACTAATCTAGTCACAGTGAATGTGAATGTGCATGAGAAAAGTTGTTTGGAAGAAATGGAATATGGTGCCGTAATTCTAATTGACCTTACGTGCTAATCTGGGTCAGAGTATATCCAAAATGGCAGGGACGGACCTGGAGAGCTGTTCTGATGGTTCTGGACCTCTATCTGATTTGTTGTACTATTTGATTACTTCTGTTCTTGAAATTATCAGAAAAGGTTGAAACTACGTAAGATCTCTGATGTATTTAAGTCTGATTTGACACTCCAATATTTTGGTGTAACTCAATTTCTCATTTATTATGTACCACATTATATGTGGTGTTGCAGAGAAAATATTTTTATGTTTCTGTACAATTAGGGTTTTCTGAGAAAATTTTACGGAAACTTGAGACCTAGGCCTAAAGACAAGTTTTAGAAAATTTATGAGCAAATAGATAGTGAAAACTCCAGACAGGTTTACCTCTCTGGAGGTATGTGCCTGCACTTCAAAGAATACGATGAGACCAGGAACTTAGAGACATCTCCTGGGTTGTAATGCTGGAGACACTGGCTTTCTTCCCTCTAGAAAGATTTATTTGTATTCCAAAGAGTGAAGGCACAAGTTCTTGCCTTTACGTTTCCAAGAAAACACTCAGAAGGGGAGGAGCAACAGCTGCCTCTTTTTCCACAAATCAAATTACAGATTTATTTTTTTCGGGACTCCTTATTTATGGTAGATGAAATTACTTGCAAGATTACATCTCGTTCTCATAACCTCACTCCTGGGATAAGAGCTGGGGCAGAGAAGAGTCAGAACAGTATTGTTTACTTACGGTATGTAAGTAATAATAATAATTTGTTCTGTTCCAGAGAATTCATGTTGGCATTCAGTATACTAAGATATATATATATATATGTTAAAAATGTAACAATATACCAAACAATCTTTGAATAACAATGCTAATACCACCACTAATGTGATTTCTGAGAATAAACTGAATTTTTTTGTTCTTTCCTGAATTTCTCCTCCTACTTTTTAATTTTTTTAATCTGTATTGTCTGAACATATAGTTACTATATACTGTATTATATGCTATATTTTAATAGTTTTATGGAGATATAATTAACATACTATATACTTTACCCATTTAACATGTATAATTTATTTTTTTATTATATTCACAGGTTGTACAATCATTGTCACAGTCTAGTTTTAGAATATTTTTGTTCCTCTCTAAAGAAATCTTATATTCATTAACAATCATTCCCTATTTTCCCAAAAGCTTTTCACCTTCCTCGCCCCAGTACTAAGCACCACAAGGACATGATATCTTCAAATCTTTGTAGATTTGCCCATTCTGGACATTTCATATGAATGGAATCCTACAACATGTGATCTCTTGTGATGGGCTTCTTTTACTTAGAATAATGTTTTCAAGGTTCATTCATATTACAGCATGTATTATACTCAATTTCTTTTTATTGGTATATAATACTCCTTTACAAAGATATATCACAATTTATTTAGCCCTTCATCAGCCCACCAACATTTGTTTTTTCTTATTTTTGCTTATTATGAATAATGTTCCCATGAACATTCATGTACAAGTTTTTCTTGGGACATATGTTTTCATTTCTCTTGGGTATACACCTAGGAGTAGAATTTTTGTTGTGTCATGTGATAACTCTATTTAGCATTTTGAGGAATTGCAAAACTGATTTCCAAAGTGGCTGTACCATTTTAGATTCCCACCATCAGTGGATGAGGGTTCCAATTTTTCCATATCCTTGCCAACACTTGTTATTTTCTGTCTTTCTTACTATAGCCATCTTGGTGAGGATAAAGTTGTATCTCATTGTGGTTTTATTTTGCATTTCTCTAATGACCAATGATGTTGAGCATCGTCTCATGCACTTGTTGGCCACTTGTATATCTTCTTTAGAGAAATATCAATTCAAATCCTTTGCCCATTTTGTAATTGAGTTATTTGTCTTTTATTGAGTTATAGGTGTTCTTGAATATATATTCTGGATATATATCCCTTACCAGATGTATGGTATACACATATTTTCTCCCACTCTGGGGGTTTTCTCTTCACTTTCTAGATAGTATCTTCTGAAGTAGAAAAGTTTTAAATTTTGATGTAGTCTAATTTATCTTTTTTTGATTACATGTTCTTTCATGTTATTAATATTTCTAAGAAATTATTACCTAACTCAATATCATGAGATTTACTCCTGTGTCTTCTTTTAAGAGATTTATACTTTTAGCTCTTATATTTAGTTATGAGATTTTCTGGTTCTGTCCTTTTCCCACTTTTATTTGGACTTATTTTTTCTTCTCTATTGTTCCTGTCCTGCTCGATTTTTATTTCATTCCTAGAAGTTTGTGGGGCCTTGTCCTATTAAAAAGCCCTAGACCATCAGTATTGAATAAAATGTAGTAAAAGGCATAATTTCATGGGAAAGTTTTCAACAGTAAGCCTTACAATGGTGTTTGCTATAAATTTTTTATAGAAACTTGTTGCGGTTACCTCTTAATGAAAACACACTACTCAAAACAGAATGGTAGAAAACCACAGCATTTTATTATGCTCAGGATTCCTTGAATCTGGAATCTAGAAAGGGACAAAGGGCTTTTTTTTTCTTCCATGACACTTGCAGTCCCAGTTGGGAAGTAGTGGACAACTAAGGGTGACTTAGATGGCAGGGTGATGCAATCATCTAGAAACTTATTCACTCAGATATTTAGTGCCTATAATCAGCTGTGCTTCATGAATGCAGTACCTACACATGGTCCATATGCTTAAATTGATAACAGCATTATATCCTTAAGGTAGTCATATTTGTTACATTGTAACTCAGGGCACCAAGAGACTGTCTTATAGCGAACAAGGCAGGAACAATATGTATTTTTTTTACTTAAAAGCCTTGGAAGACACATATTGTTACTTCTATCAAATTTTGTTGATCAAAGCAGTCACAAACCCACTCAGTTTCAAGCAGAGGGGTCATAAACCCTCTTCTTGATGGGAGGAGACTCAGAATTTGTGACCATATTTGTTTTAAATCTTTACCAAATTAAGGTGATTTCTTCTATAAATGTTTTTGAGAAATAAATAGTATTCATAGAATTCTATTAAATTCTTTTTCTGTATCTATCAAAATAATCATTTTGATTGCCTTTCTAGAATAAATCACACTCGGTTATGATGAATTGTCCTTTTTATGTATAGTTTGATTCATTTAGCTGTTACTCTGTTTAGGATTTTTGTATATATGCTTGTAAGAGTATATATAATTTTCTTTCCTAGTAGTGACAGGTGTGTGTAATACAGCGTCATTGAACAGGCTTTGAAGTATTTTCTCTTTTTCTGTGGTCTGAAAGATTTTCCCTAAGATTGGTATTAATTCTTCAATGTTTTGAAGCGTTTATTGCTTAAGCCATCTGAACGTGGAGATTTCTTTTTGATAAAGTCTTAATTAGAGATTCAATTACTTTCTTAGATTAAAACTATTCATATTTTCTATTTATTTTTAGTATGATAAGTTGTATTTTACTCTGATTTGTCCATTTGTTTTAAGTTTTGAAAATTATAGGTATAAAACAGTTCCTATTATCTCCTTATTGTCTTTTTATCGTTTCTCAGATCAGTAGTGATGTCATCTTTTTCCTTCCACTTGGTAATTTGTTCCTTTCCTCTGCTTTATCAGTCTTGGAGGTGTGTATCAATGTTATTCATTTTTTGGTTTTATTGATTTTCTATATTATCTGTTGATTTTCTATTTCATTAATTTTTGCTATCTCTGTTTCCTTCCTTATAGTTTCTTTGGGTTTAATTTGCTGTTCTTTTTAAATTTTTTGATGCATACATATACATTAAATTTTATCCTTGTTTTCTAATATATGTATTTAAGCTATAAATTTTCTGGTAATTGGAGCTATTGTTGTATTTCCATTACCAGTTAAAATACTTTCTAATTTTCACTGAAATTTTTCCAGCAACCTATTGGTTATTTAGAAGTGTATTTGGTTAATTCCCAAACATGAGGATTTTTTAATTTATCTTTATGTATTTGATTTCTAGCTTGATCACATTTTCATCAGCTAACATACCCAGGATTATTTTAATTCTTTGAAATTTTGAGAGGATGCTTTATGGCCCAGTGTATGGTCACTTCTGATAAATGCTTCATGTGTACTTGAAAATAATGCTCTTTCTGTCCTTTTGAGGTACAGTACAATATACATATGAATTAGATGAAGTTAGTTACTCATGTTGTTCAGGTCTTATGTGTCCATACTTACATATTTTGCTTTTCATATTAGCTATTGAGAGAGTTGTATTAAAACCCTAGACAGGCCGGGCACGGTGGCCCACGCCTGTAATCCTAGCAGTCTGGGAGGCCGAGGCGGGTGGATCGCTCAAGATCAGGAGTTCAAGACCAGCCTGAGCAAGAGCGAGACCCCGTCTCTACTAAAAAAAATAGAAAGAAATTATCTGGACAACTAAAAATATAGAGAGAGAAAAAATTAGCCGGGCATGGTGGCGCATGCCTGTAGTCCCAGCTACTCGGGAGGCTGAGGCAGTAGGATCACTTGAGCCCAGGAGTTTGAGGTTGCTGTGAGCTAGGCTGAAGCCATGGCACTCTAGCCGGGGCAACAGAGTGAGACTCTGTCTTAAAAAAAAAAAAAAATTGTTTATGGGCATATTTACTGACATGAAAATATTTAGCTATACATATCAATTATCTAAAGAATTTTTGAAAAGGTATATACCTACATATTACACCCAAATATATATACTTAAACTCTGGGTGGTGGGTTTATGGGCAAGTTTTTCTATTTTTCTGTATTCTCTGAATTATTTGCAATGAGCCCATACTACTTTTGTAATCAGAAAATATCATAAAGGGCCAGGCCCAGTGGCTCACGCCTGTAATCCTAGCACTCTGGGAGGCCAAGGCAGGAGGATCGCTTGAGGCCAGGAGATTGAGACCAGTCTGAGTAACACGATGAGATCCCCATCTCTACAGAAAATAGAAAAATCAGCCGGGCATGGTGGTGTAGGCCTGTAGCCCCAGCTACTCAGAAGGGTGAGCCAGGAGGATCACTTGAGCCCAGGAGTTTGAGGTTTCAGTGAGCTATGATAATGCCACCGTACTCCAGCCAGGGCGACAGAACAAGGCTGTATCTCAAAAACAAAAACAAAACAGTATTTGACATTTTTGAAAAAAAGTATTTCATTTTATTTGTAGATGTATAGAAAATATCTTGGAGAATATACATGAAAATATTAGCAGCATATATCTCTTGGTGGTAAGGTGATATTTTTTCTTTTTATCTATTTATATTTTCTATGCTACAACATAATGTATTAACTGCTTTATTTTCTTTTGAGTTTAAAAAGAACAAAATTTTTTTTTTTTTTTTTTTGAGACAGAGTCTCACTCTGTTGCCCG
This sequence comes from Propithecus perrieri, assembly GCA_963574695.1. Classification (NCBI taxonomy): domain Eukaryota; kingdom Metazoa; phylum Chordata; class Mammalia; order Primates; family Indriidae; genus Propithecus; species Propithecus perrieri. Next base: position 1,621 of record CAUYRB010102340.1, on the reverse strand, counting down.
GGCTAGAGTGAGTGCCGTGGTGTCAGCCTAGCTCACAGCAACCTCAAACTCCTGGGCTCAAGCGATCCTTCTGCCTCAGCCTCTCAAGTAGCTGGGACTACAGGCATGTGCCACCATGCCCGGCTAATTTTTTCTATATATATTTAGTTGTCCAATTAATTTCTTTCTATTTTTAGTAGAGACGGGGTCTCGCTCTTGCTCAGGCTGGTCTTGAACTCCTGAGCTCAAACAATCCGCCCGCCTAGGTCTCCCAGAGTGCTAGGATTACAGGCGTGAGCCACCGCGCCCGGCCTAGAAATCAGTTTTCTTAGAAATTAGCACACGTGTGTGTATGTGTGTGTGTGTGCGTGCGTGCGTGCGTCTGCATGCACATGTGGGTGCAGTACGAACGTTTCCTGATCTACAAAACTGGAGAGGTGATACATGCCTGGCCCACCTCAAACGGGTGCTGGCAGGACCCGGGGTGCTAACATGAAAGAGCAACCGAGGCATGTGAAGAATGCCGGCGCGGCCTCCTTTCCCGTTCTGATCTCCTGCGAGCATTCAAGACCGCTCTCGTACGTGATAATCCAAAGGCCTCCGATTCTCCACTGAAGCTGTTCTTTCCAATTGTAGGACAGTCTCCTGCTCTCTTTAGTTATCACGGACACCGACTGCATGGCGGATGCATGGCCATTCATGTGACAGATATTAGGCTCTGTCAAATTACAGTTGAGGGCCTGTCCAAAGCTAGTTGCTACGGAGAATGCAGAGAAACTGAAAACATGATCCCAGCCTGTCCTTGAGGGATTTAAGGCCTCATTTGAAAGACGCAACAAACTTCGTAACTGATGTTTTATGAAGAGCATAGTATTTGAACGAAAAAGGCTGAGTTTGTAGTGGCAGCCCCTCCGATTTCAGGCTGGGCACTTGGTCAAGTCATTTAAATGCATCTCTCTCCATTTTGTCATATAACATGGAGAAGTAAGATTTTCTTCAGAGGATTACACATTACGTGATTTTTATAAAGCACTCGCCAGTTGTAAAGCGTTAGGACTGCAGATAACATAACTTGGTGGGGTGCTGGTGAGTTTGGAGAGAGGCTGGGCTGATGGGTGAGAGTGGTGGGAGGCCTGAGCTGGGGAAGGGACGGGGCTGAGGCTGAGCCTGGGGGCTGGTGCCATCTGCAGGGACAGGAAGGAAGAGAGGGCTGTGTTAGACAGAGGACGTGTCCTCGCCAAGGGCTGGAGGCTGCAAGGAACAAGGGCAGTAGGAGGCAGCTCAGCAGGACAGAGGTGGACAGGCCACGCTGAGACGTGTTGGGAGACAGTGTTGGGAAGAACCGGGGAAAAGACAAAAGAGGGCTTTAGATGCAGTTATTCCATGGACAGTGAAAGCATCGGAGGTTTCTGATCAGAGGAGTTGCCTGATTAAAGCATTATTTTTTTTGTTTTTTTTTTTAAATTTTTATTTCACCATGTTATGGGGGTAGAGATGATTGGGTTACGTATGATGCCCTTACCCTCCCTCCCCCCTAAGTCCGAGCTTCAAGTGTGTCCATTCGCCCGGAGGTGCGCATCACACTCATTGTTTGTGCATATGCCTGTCCCCTCCTCCCCTGCCCCCTCCCCTTGCCCAACAT
>CAUYRB010102339.1:0-10042 GCA_963574695.1 Propithecus perrieri | reverse complement strand
AGGTGAAATAACTCAAAGGGAACAAGGCCCGTGGTCTTCTTTCTTTGCCTCTGTGCCTTCCACTGCCAGCGAGGCCCCTCACTTACAACAAGCCTGACTGTATTATCTCCCAAGTTCTCATCCCCACTTTAGGTTTTCAGGAATATGGGGCCATATACAGCAAGAGGAAGAAGTTACATCAATGTATAAGGGATGCATTTTGAACATTAATTTGCAGACCAGCTATTTTGTTTAATGATTCAATCTTGGAAACCATTAAAAGCCCCTGGTATCCCAACCACTCCTACCTGGGGGAAAAAAATTCCTTCAGTTATAACCTGGGTTCACTGGGCATAAGGAAAAAGTTGGTAAAATCTAAAGGAATCTTCAGACATTAATAAAGTTGTGTTCAGTCCCCTGCAGTCCTCCTATGGCCACCGTGGTCAATGTGTGTAGGACATCCCTCAGACACCCTTTATCTAGTTCTGGTGGTAGCAGTCCCTAAAGATGTGATCAGCAAGCTGCAGATGTCACCTTAAGGTGTCTCTCTAAGTCACTAGGTGGAAAGTCTGGGCTAGGAACCCAGGTCCACTTTCATGAATGTCAAAGATTGTGAGAAAATGAAAAACTCTTCAGGTGATGGCTCACAGCTGGCAGCTAGACCAAAACATTCCCAAGGAACATTAAATATACTCCCAGAACATAAAGAGGCAAGACCATGCCGACCATGTGTGAAATAAGACTGCGACAAGGATACCAAACAACTACAAAAATTACTGACCATTCCTCTCTTCTGCCTAACATCAGTGATGACTGCTTCTCTCCCAACAAGTCTCTACCTCCCATAATCTTCCTGCCTCCTAGGTAAAAATTGTCAAGATATCTATTCATTAACTGTCCACTCAGTGGATTTCCTGACTGGTGTGTGTTCGCTGCCTGACAGACAAATGCACTCAGCTTTCTATCTTACTGGTCCTTTGATGTTTGTTTTATTCTTTATTTATCTTTATTACCTTTATTACCTTATTTACCTTTATTTACCCTCTCACTTCTTAACACATTTGCCTCTTTTGTTAAACCTTCGTTCTTTCTTTCCTCCTACCTATACTCCATTCCTAGATTTCCCACGTAAGGGATTTCAGGACTGCTACCAGCATGAACCATAGTTTTCTTCTTTTCACTTTAAAAGAATCTGCGTTCACCACCGTCACCCACTTAGCCCTATTCACATCCATCCCGTGGCTGGAATGTCCTTCTCCCTCTCCTTGCCACCGTCACCAGTTGAAATCCACCTGGTCCTTTTAGACCACTTTACATCGCCTGACAAAGTTTTGCCTCACAAACAAGCCTTTCCAAATGGCCTCAGCAAAAAGTGATCCTTGTTTCTCTGAAGTCCTGAAATCTTTGCAAATAATTTTCTCCTGTGATTTGTCACTTTGTATCTGAGGTTTCAGCTATCCGTATGATTCCACTAATGTTGCTATAAGACAGCAAGCTCTTTGAGAGCCAGGGTATTTATGAGCGCAAGGCACATTGGATACCGCTGTTCCAGAGGAAAGAGTGGCTAAGTTTAGCTTTTGGCCTTTGGGGGTCTTCTACCTTTTGCAAAATTTTTCCAGGTATTCCTTATACTGTAAAAACAACTGATTTAGCTATAGTGCTTTATATTTAAAGACATCTTTCAATGTAGATTCTCATTGAGCTCTCAGAAGAATTCTGAGAGGTAAGTATTTTAATTAGCTCAATTTTACAGACAAAAGAAATTAGAAAGTTAAGGGGCTTGACGAATGTCAAACATGGGAGTTGATCCAGTCTGCAAATCCCGGTCACTGCTTCTTGCTGCTGGTGTCATCAATAAAAACAAGGAGTGCTTTACTGGATTACTTACGAAACTGGCAGGCAAAGCCATGTGGTCAATATTTCTTCTTCACTGTGCTCCAGAATTAGACACTATCGTACCCTTTGGCATCTTGAATTTCCTCATCTAAAAACAAGCCACCCAGTGATACTGTACAATCCCGTTGTTTGAGACCACTCACCTTTCCTCTAGTTGACATTTAGGATCTACATAGCTCTAGTGATTTCTCTGATGTGTTGATGCTCGATCCCATCTCTGTGACACAGGATGATGCTGAGAATTCACAAAGAAGACACAGGGAGCAACCTCCCAGAACAAACATCTCTATTTCAGGGGCAACGGTCATAGTTCCAAGGTGACGCTTCCTTAATAATACCCCATCTTATAAGGATAAGAAGAGACAAACTAGGAAGATGTTACAAAACACTACGATGACAGAACAGGTCCAGATAATGCTCCATATTAGAAGGGGAGGATTTGATTCTTGTTCTGGGTCCCTTCACCTATTCCTGCCTGTCCTACAGGTAGCAGATCACACCAATAGTACATCCTTTTTCACATATGAGCAAACAGAAGTACATGAGTTAGTTTCCAAAAAATTTCACAGAGAATAGGATTTACCAGATTAACAGCAGATTCTATATATTATACATGGTACATTTAGACTCCTCATTTAATTTGTGACTAAAAGGTTTTTAAATAAGGATTATTCACATGTATTGCAAGAAAAAAATGCTATGTTGTTCCTTCTGGGATTTTTAAAAAATATTTAATTTACTAAACAATGAAATGCCCTTATATTTTAAGCCAAACACACTTCTTTGGCTCCCAATGTTCAGAAATTACTTTTTCCTTCTTCATTTCCACATCCTAGCTGCATCTCCTGATAATTTCAAACATATGACATATACAAAATATGTTATTTTTCCAAACCCAGTTTTGGCAACTCGGGAATTTGGAACTGGCATAGACAGATCTGGAGACAAACAAACAGGACAGGTCGAAGCTGCCACTCTCAATAACAATTTTGTCTTTTTCATCTACTTCCAAGTAGGGGATTGTCCTTCCAAACAAGGACAATCACAAGGGTGCATTGTGGGCTCTGATAAAAGTCTCAATGTGAGGAAAAAGATATGCTGAAGTTTTTAATTGTATGCTGTAACTTGCTTTCCAAACAGAATCAAAAATACTAATAATTTTCGTGGGACGCAAGGTGTGAAGTGAACTTAAGACCCTGATAATCTCGGGTATATAACCCGGTATCATCACTCTGGTTCCCTGAGACTTACAGTCAAAAGAAATAAACTGGGCTGGGTGCGGTGGCTCATGCCTGTAATCCTAGCACTCTCGGAGGCCGAGGCGGGTGGATTGTTTGAGCTCAGGAGTTCGAAACCAGCCTGAGCAAGAGCGAGACCCCGTCTCTACTAAAAATAGAAAGAAATTAATCAGACAACTAAAAATATATAGAAAAAAAAAATTAGCCGGGCATGGTGGTGCATGCCTGTAGTCCCAGCTACTCGGGAGGCTGAGGCAGAAGGATTGCCTGAGCCCAGGAGTGTGAGGTTGCTGTGAGCTAGGATGACGCCACGGCACTCACTCTAGCCCGGGCAGAAGAGTGAGACTCTGTCTCAAAAAAAAAAAAAAAAAAAAAAAAAAGAAATAAAATGGTTAAACAATGTAAAAAGTCCTTTTTTATCTTCAAAAGATTTTGTATATTGATGGAATTTGGGAAATACCAGAGATTTCTAATTGTATACACTCTGTTTTCTTTAGAGTCTCTAAAACTGATTTTGTGAAGAACTAAGTACTTAATACATAAAAAGGATGTGAATTCATTGCAGCTGTCTAGGTCAGTCCTTGAGGACCAAGACATACCATAAGGCACAAACGTTTCTTTCCTTAGAAACATTCAGACTCATGGTGCAGGTCAGTGGGAAGAACAGCTAATGCAATGAAAAGAACCTGGTCTTGAGGTGTAAATCAGGGGCGCACTCCCAATTCCATCCTTTCCTAAAATAGTGTACTGACTGCAAAAATGCACATAATTGTTCAGCCTTCCTTATCTCTACAACCTTTCAAATGTTACTTTGCAGTTCATCCCATCAAGATGTAGAGAATATTTCATTAACACTTGCGACCTGCTTGTCCAATACAATGCGAAGGAAGTGACATTTTGTCAGTTCCAATCCTAGCCCTTGAAGGACATGATGCACTTTGTGTGCTCACTTGTACTCTCTCTTCCCCTCCCCCCTGCCTTCACCACAACCACATCCCTGGGATAGGTTGCTGGAGGATGAGGCGCAGAGAACACAAGTGAGTCAGTCCAGTGTCCCAGATAAACCTCCAGACACATGAGCTTAGAGCCCAGATCAGCAAAGTCACCCAGCCAGTTCACAGCTGGTCGTAAACACAGGAGTGAGCCTTGCACGCCCAGTCCAAATCAGCAGAAACCACCCAGTTGAGTTATAGACTCAGCTGTCCTCAACTTCTGATTACTATTCTCAAAGCTTATAAATCGTTTCTTCTTGTTGTTGTTGTTAAAAACTGCAATAGCTAACTGATACCTCTAAGGTAGGTTATATATAAATAACTACAGATGCTTCTCAACTTAAAATGCGCTTACATCTCAATAAACCATCATAAATTGAAAAGATTGTAAGTTGAAAATGCATTTAATACACCTAACCTACCAAACACCATAGCTTAGCCTAGCCTACCTCAAACATGCTCAGAACACTTACATTAGCCTACGATTGGGCAAAAGCATCTAACACAAAGCCTATTTTGTAATAAAGTGTTGACTATCTCATGTAATTTATTGAATTCTATACTGAAAGTGAATAACAGAATAGTCACATGGGTACTCAAAGTACAGTTTCTACTGCATGCTATTGCTTTCGCATTATTGTAAACCAAAAAAATCTTCAGTCGAACCATCATATATTGTCTTATAAAGGGTTTATGTGTGGGACATTGCCTCATCATAGGTTGAGGGGCATCTGTATTTTTATGAACTCTATCTATGTAAGTTACTACTTATAAGTAAATCTAAGTTTGGGGAAAGTATGACAATAAAAATCTACAAATGGTTCATTCCTTAGAAAGATATACATGTTTCATCTATCAGAATTAAATATTAAATTTAGGCCCAAATGCAAGAACTGGCTCAGTTGCAACTCAGCAGACAGCAACTATTCAAACACCAAGGAGGAGCTTGATTCATAGATTTGAAAACTTTGAAAACTCAATAAAACTATTTTTGTATATCATTGATTTTTACATGAAGAGATTATTTTAGCAACTTTCTTGATCAATTCAATTTTTAAGAACTTGCTTCCAATTAGACTTACTTTTAAATTTCCCTGAAGACTAGCTTATGTTATGGGAGATTCTAGTTTTAAGTGGCATCTGGGTGGCTGCTGTTCCCTTCTCCTAAAACGTCAATAAGAACCCAGAAAAAGAAATTAAAAACAGCAATGCTAAAAACTAACTATTGTCTAACTCTGGAAGGAATTTCCTTGAAGTATTAAACCAGTGGAGCTGAAACGGGCTAAGCCGGCAGTGGCTGATCCATGCAGCACTGTGAAGATGAGGACGGCCTCGCTGAAGGTGAGAACGTTGTCTTTCTCACCCACTCTCTGTCCCTTCAGCTTGCAGAAACATCACTTCTTGGCCTTTTGGCTAAGGTCAAGTGTGGATTGAAGAAATATGCTTATATCCAATCAGAAAAAAAATAGTTATTCCTCACGTGAGTGGAATAATTAATACCTCTCCTCTTCTGACTTCCCAACATCTTTTCATATCCTACAATTCCCCAAAAATAAGAGGACAAAGCATACTAAGAACACAAGAGGATTAGGAATCATATGTTACATCCTAGTTGGAATGATCCATAATTTTATATGGTAGGAAGAAGAGCCTAAAAGAGCCTTTTAAAAGTTTGTTTCAAGAGACTAATACATACCCCATCAACTTAGATGGCCAAAGAGTCAAACTTGGGGTAAGAAGTGACACTATCATGGTTTAGCCAGAAGAACCAACTGGGCAAATGCCTACTATGAGAGGGAGTTGCAGGATACAGACGTTAGACACTAGAGTTTATGCTGGGAACTAAGCACGTCTACCTACCTTTCAACTAGGAACGGGCTCAATCAGCTCCCAAGTAGATAATAAAAGGGACCATCTTCGCATATACCATGTTGGCAAATACTAGGTCAAAGATAGCTATTAGCTTCCAAGAAGGTATAAAAAAATTATCACAGTAGAGCCACTGGGCTTCACTTCTGGGAATATAGAGTTGCTGTACTTTTCCATATTCCTCCTTCTAAGTGCAACTAAAAAGCCCTGAGTTTTTGGAGACAAGAAGGCAGACTAGCTAGAGACCTCAGAACCCAAAGACAGATGTGGTGGTGGTGAGTTCCCTTGGTTTTCCTACTGCCTCACAAATCCCAAATTTGGAGCTGAAAAATATGAAAACCAGGAAATGCAAAAGGTGCAGACAAAAAATAAGTCCCAACAAACCTTGCTCTCTCTAGCTAAAGGACCATGAAAAAGTCGCCTTGCAAAAGAGAAAACTTTTAGACAACAACAGCTTTACTGCAGTCAAGCAAACATGCCAAGAAGCAGAAAAAATTCAAATTAAATGAAAACAAAAAATAGCAAATGCTTGCCAACAATGACATGACAGACATGTTAGGTTTATTTGGCAAAAATTTGAACAAGCCAACATAAAAATGCTTCCACAAGTAATTACAAATGAACTTGAAACAAATCTTTTAAAAAATGGGTCTCAGCAAAGAAACAGAAAATCTTAACAAAGATATAGAAGACACAAAAAAAGAAGTAGAAATATTAGAATGGAAAACTGCAATAACCAAAATAAAGAAACTCAATGTATATGTCGAACATTAGAATACAGGTGACAGAGGAAAGAACCAGTGAACTCGAAAATAGTGCAATAGAAATCACCCAGCCGAAAGAACAGAGACAATAAACTATAGAAACAAACCAAAATTTGTGTGATAAAAATCCCAGAGGAGAGGAGTTAGATGATGGGGCTGAAAAAGTACACAAGGAAATATTAGCTAAAACTTCCCAAATTTAGTAAGACAAATTTGCAAAATCAAGAGAGTGAGTGAAACCCAAACAGGGCGAATCAAAAGAAATCCACGTCAAGACAAATCACAGTCAAACTTCTGAAAACTGATGACAAAGAAAAAATATTCAAAGCAGCTAAAGAAATGACACTTTAGCTTTAGAGGAAAAGCAATTCAAAGACAGTTGATTCCTCATCAGAAACCATGGAGACCAGACAGGAGTGGCACAACATTTGCAAATGTTGAAATGAAAGTTCTGAATCCAGAATCTCATCTTCAGTGAAAATATCTTTCAGGAATGAAAGGAAAATCAATACATTCTCAGATGGAGGAAAACTAAGAGAATTTATTGCCAGCAGATCTTTCCTTTTAAAAAAAATGACTAAAAAAAGTTCTCTAAACAAAAATCAAATGATAAAAGTAGGAATCATGGAATATTGGGAAGGAAGACAGAAAACACTAAGCAAATAATAAGTAAATACAATTGACTTTCCTCTTCCTCTTGAGTGTACTAAACTATGTTTGATAGTTAAAACATAATCTGTAACATTGTCGGACTTAGGAATATAAAATAGTATCTAGTACAATTAGTAGGTGCCAGGAGTTAATTGCCTTACATACATTAACTCATTTAGTCCATAAAACAACGCAATGATGTAGATGCTATTATTATCTTCATTTACAGGTAAGGCAAGGAAAATTCAAGTAATTCCTGTAAGGGCAAGAGTTGGGGTTTGCACCTAGGCAAGCTAGTTTTAGAGACTATAGCCTTAACATACACAAACTCTTTCATAATTAGGGCATGAAATAACTATTTACCTACAACACACACACACACATGCACACACAATAATAAACTCTGAAAGTGTCAAAACTACAAATAATTCTTAATAAAAATTTTAGATACAGGACTAAAGGAGAGGGTTAATAGCTTTTTCTTTCCTCTAGCTTCACTGATGGCTATGACTAACTCAAAGCGTTGTTAGAAACATATCTACAATGGTTCCATGGTAAATAAGAATTTCCAGCCAAAGATTTGTACTACACCAAGAACTCGTACCTGATCATTGAAATTATTTATTTATAAAGACATGAGGAATCTATAGTGATAAGATGCAGCTGCACTGGAGAAGAGGAGCTTCTCCTGTATCCTTCAAGAGGCTACTTGATAAGCTACGTAAAACTGGAAGAGCCCCCGGAGCTGACTGATGCCCCACATTGAGACGGTCTATCCACCCAGCTTCACCCTCACCACCATGCATATACACAGTGGGAAGTAACTGGAAATTCAAATCTGTGCCTGAAAGTCACAAAACCTCTTCTTTGCCGCTGTGCCTGGTTTTATTCTCCATCTGTATCTACTTCTAATCCTAAATTAACTTCAAGTTGGATGAAGCCTATTGTGTTTTGTGAGTTTGATTTTTGCTCCAAACCCAAGACCACTGCTACAGAATGGGCACTGCACAGAAAATATCCACTGATTTCCTGTATATCTGAAATAACCAATTACAAGGTATACTGCAGAATGGCATCCTTTAACAAAAAGTATAAAATAATGCTACCAAAAAATGTGCATCGATATTTCATGATGGCAAAGGTGAAGTGAGATGAGCATTTTCTAACTCTTCTTTGACAGGAATATAACATACTCCTTCTGGAGAAAATTTTGATATTATTTAAAAGAATCTTGCACATGATGTTCCCTGTCTTTTTAGTCTTTCATTTCATTTCTAAGACTGTATCTTAATTAAATAGTCAAGGTGTAGACAAATATTTATGGACAAAACTACTCTTCACAGTGTTGTAATGAAAAAAATTTTCAAGGTAAATAAATGTGACTTACTATTAATGGCCATTAAAAATAATGTTTCTGAAGAATGTTAAATGGCTTAAGGTTAGACTCAACATAAAAAGCTAAAGGAACGAATGAGAATTCAAAACTGCATGCAGACCATGATTCCTACTGTGTTACATATGCACACACCATACTCAAACACATCCGCTGGAAGGAAATGCACTGAAATATTGACCATGTTCTTTCAGAGAGGTGGGACTATGGCTACGTTTTTTTCTTTTTACACCACTGAAATTTAATCTCCATGAGAGGAAAAAATATATCTGCCTTGTTCATTGCTATATTTTCAGATAACTCATACACAATAGGTGCTAAATAAATAATCTTAATGAATTTTTACTTCCTCCTTCTCTAAAATAAGCATTCTTTTTAATAGGACCAATCAATCATTATTAAAAAGTGTGTGTGCATACATATGTATATAATCTATACTTGAGTAAACTCTATCCACTGATTTGAAAATAGGCTAATTTCTCTATATGGGAATTTATATATCATATAATTGTAATCCAAAAGATTTTGCTCCCAATCTCAACCCTATGTACCTAGAATATCACATTATTTTTATTAGTTATTTCCTCTGAGCAGTAAAGAACATTAGGAAGTGTGTCTATTTCCAGAAGCTTCTTGACTTTACACTCTCCCCAGTACTCCTGATTTCCACACCAAAAGATAGGCAGATAGATAATATAACTAAGGGAGACGAGCGTGGGCATTTATTCATGAAATGTTTTCATAGAGATAAGAATTGCCTTATGTCATGAACATAAAAAGTATATTTGAAATGAAATTCTAAGAGATTATCAATTCTATAAAAATAGCAGATTCTCAGTCAAAATTTCATTCAGTGATACACGTGGCACATTGTGATCCTCCAGGAAAAACTGAGGCCCAAAGAACAGATGTTGACAAAACTCTTTGATTTCAACAGTGGAGGCCACACTGACTTAAGCAAAAGATATTTAATAATTTACTGAACCAGGAAGCCATGGATACCCACAGCTTCTGCTCAGTGAGAGCAACGGCTCAAACGAGATTGTCAGTGTGTCAATTTGCAGAAGGGAGTCATTGTGTTGGAGGGATGGCCCTGGGGTCTCTGAGGTGGTGGGAGAGGGGGGAAAGGCAAGCGGCCGGGGTGGGCACTGGTAAGGCTCTGGGGCAGAGAGTCACCCAGTGGTGAGGGTGGGTGAAAGGCAGGCAGGTAAGAGAATGGAGGCGGCAGGTGGAGAAGGCTGGGACACAGAAGCAGGTGTT
>CAUYRB010102336.1:0-21284 GCA_963574695.1 Propithecus perrieri | reverse complement strand
TGGCGTCTGCCGCTAGGCTCGGGTCTGCGCCCGGGGAGGTGCCCCGAGGGGGCTGGGAGCCCGGCGCTGAGTCCGCAAGAGACCACTGCTCACTAGCAGCAGCCGTCTCTGGGCTGGTGTCCGCAGGTCTCTCCAGCCGCTCAGGAGCCACCCGCAGTCTCAGATGCAAGGGAGGGGGAAGTTAACCGCTCCACCTACCCTTGTCGCTGGTCTCCAAGCCTCTCGGGACCTCTCTCCTTCCAGTTCTCCTCCGCAACGTCTTCCCGTGGAGTCTCCTGTAGTTTCAGGCACCCTTCCTTCCTACCCTCCCCCGATCTATGTTTCTCTGCTCGCTTATTTTTTTTCTCTTTCTTCTAAAATTCGTCTTTTTTGCAGAGACCTTCTGACTGGCGGCTTGTCTCATCCGCCATCTTGGCTCCTCCTCCAAGATTTGTTCTCTTAATGGTGTCCCATAATTACTATAGGCTTTCTTCATTCCTTTTCATTATTTTTTTTCTTTTTCTTTCTTTTTTTTTTTGAGACAGAGTCTTACTTTGTTGCCTGGGCTAGAGTGCCATGGCATCAGCCTAGCTCAGAGCAACCTCAAACTCCTGGGCTCAAGCGATCCTTCTGCCTCAGCCTCCCCAGTAGCTAGGACTACAGGCATGCGCCACCCTGCCTGGCTAATTTTTTTCTATATATTTTTAGTTGTCCAGCTAATTTCTTTCTATTTTTAGTAGAGACGGGGTCTCGCTCTTGCTCAGGCTGGTCTCCAACTCCTGAGCTCAAACGATCCACCAGCCTTAGCCTCCCAGAGTGCTAGGATTACAGGCATGAGCCACCGTGCCCGGTTCTCATTATTTTTTTCTTTTTTCACCTTTGATTGGATAAGTTTAAATGTTCTGTCTTCTAGCTCACTGATTTTTTCTTCTGCTTGTTGAGTCTTCTGTAGAAGCTTTCTATGGAATTTTTAAGTTCAGTCGTTATATTCTTCATGTCTAGAATTTCTTTTTTTATAGTTTCTATTTCTTTGTCAAGCTTCCCATTTTATTTATCTATTGTTTTCTAAGTTTCATTTAATTTTCTATCCCATGTTTCTACAGTTCACTAAACTTCCTTAAGATGATTATTCTGAATTCTTTGTCAGTCATGATAGATCTTCATTTCTTTAGGGTCTATTGTTCAAGTTTTATTGGTTTCTTTTGGTGGTGTCATGCCTCCCTGATTCATCATAATCCTTTTATCCTTACATTGCTGTCAGCACATTTGAGGAGAGAGCCACTTTTTCTGGCCTTGAGAGGTATTCTTTGGCAGGGATAGACCTTCACTATACTATTAGTATAGCTTGTGATTCTAGATAGGCCAATTGGTAATGACCCCTGGCCAGCAGAGTTTGCCGCTGTTTTCTGTGCTGTCTTTGCTCTGAAGTCAGGTAGGGATGCTGGCTGGGCAAGACCACTGGCTGGGCTCTGCAATCAGGTGGAGCTGCTGACTGGGCACTACAATCTCCTCTGATTGGGCAGAGTCACAGGTGTATTTCCTTGCCTGCGGTACTTCTATTTGGGTTCTGAATTTGAGCAAGGCTGTAGGCTGAGGTTCAAGGTTAAGTGGAGTCACTGCTTGGAATAGACAGGTACAGAGGCTATGATCTGTAGAAATGTGCAGTAGCAGATATTTTCCTACCTGGGAGGTGTCTTGGGGTGAGCTCTGAGGCCGGGCAAAGCTGCTCTTCGGATTCTAAATTGGGCATGTCTAGCCTCTGTTCTCTGCTGAAATGCTTAGTGTTTAGTGGTGGACATTTCCCTGCCTAAGCATGACCTTGGAGTATGCTCTGAGGCTGAGAAGAGCTGCTGTTTAGACTCCTGGGTCTGGAAAGTCTAGTCCCTGTTCCCTGCCAAAATCTGCAGAAGTGAGTGTCTTTCTGCCTGGGTGGGGCCTTGAGGTAGTCTCTGAGGCTGGGCATGAAGGGTGGCCATCTAGTGACTCAAGCCAGGTTGAAATTCTTATCATGTTTCTAGGAGTGACTAGCGTGGCTTTGTGGGCTGGTATTTCTGATTGTGTGCCACCACTGGCTGAAATGCAGAGCTACAATCATGATTCATGTGCTGGTCACTGTGGGCTCTGACTCCTTTCTTTGTTTCTACTTGACACCAAACAGCCCTACCATTACTCCCAATATTTTCTTTGAGGAGAGACAAGGCTTCCTGGAAAGTGTCTTGGAATGCTAGGGAAACTGGATGCTTGCCTCTGGTTCTCTTTTTTCACTGTGGAAACTGTGGGCCCAGGGGAATCCTCTCTATGTGGCACTGTGGCTGACTTGGAGGGAGGAGGACTGATGCAGTCAAAGTGAGACCATTCCTCTTGTCCTTCTAATGAAGTTTTTATTCAGTTCTATGGTCCACACAGGTGTATCAATCTTATTCCCAAGTTTTGGGGTCTTCACAAAGGTGTTCTGTGGATAGTTGGTAGTTGGACTTTCTGTTGGGGGAGTGAAGCCTGGGACCTCCTATTCCACCATCTTGCTGACATCACCCTAGTAGGTTCTTAAAAAGCATCAGCTGAATGAATAAATGAATGAATGAGTTACAACATGCATTGAACTTATACTACCTTCCAAAAAGCTTGACAAAATATAGTGACAATGCTAAATTTTCCATAATTCTACCATTTTACTTTTTTATTTCATAAGTCTTCTTGAAGGGATATACTTTTAGATATTGGAAAATATTTGTAAATACCAGGGGCATGCTTGGATATGATGATGACATATTTGGTCAAGATATTTATGGCTGAAAATCTTGCCACAAAGGAGGGCCTTTATTTTGATTTGTAATTATGGTTACCTAACTTTTGAAAAGATTCACTGCGGAAATTACAAAACAAAAGATAATTTAAAAAATAATGTGTGACACATTTTAAGTTTATGTAGCCAACTAAGGCACAGGCTCTCTCCCTTCTCAGCTATTTGTCATTTATGAACCTCAAGATATTTTGCTTAGAAGGGGCTATTTTCTTTGTGTTATGGGCACACTGACAGGAGGCTGGAACACTGGAAAACACAGATGGGGAGTAAGAGACCATTAAAGGACAATTCAGCAAATGCACGTTTTAACCCTATGAACTTTTAAATTTCATGAATTTCATTTTTAATGAAAAGAGGGAGCCAACTTCAAACCCTGGAGAAAGAATCCTGCACTTTCAACTGCCAGACAGGTCAGCAGGATTACAGGGAAGCTTTCTGGTCAGGCCTCTGTGGCCTCAGTCCCAACTCTTAAACAACAGCTGCTATCTGAAAGAAGATCATCTTGGATTCCTGAGCCTGTGGTCTGTAGTGAGGAAATAATATTAAGGCTAACACGGAAGTGTCTGTGCCTTCAGCTCTTCTGGGAAAGGGGGATTGAATATCCCAACTCATTCTAGATGCCATATCTTCAAAGCTCCTACCTAATACCCAGGAGAGTCTGCTGTCCTTAAAGACAAAACTCAGCCTCCAGTTAAACAACATGTGAGATGGGCACTAGGCAGTGCTTTATGATGGCAGACTGAGAAGCTTAGAAATAGGAGAGCTGCCCTTCCTCTGATGGTTCCCCTCAAGTGCCTATATGTTCCCAAGAGGCCTTCTCTTGGATTAACAACAAAAAATAGCACCAAAAAGGGAGAAATTGTGCATCATGTGACAATCAGGAAACCATCAGATAGATCCAGAAAAAATATCCTTGGAAACACTAGGAAAATGGCAGCAAACAGGCCTGGCTTTTATAGACGTTTGGAGTCCTCCATGAACCTAAGATCCTTATGACGTCCCCTACTGTCCATATCCCCCAACTTATGGCTCCTACCTAAGCTGGCCCTCTCCAGAAGTGCCCTATAGTCTGGGTAATTTGTTACCAAGAACGATAGACAATGAATGTACTTCACTGACCTTCCATTGCTCTTTAAAACTTTTCACTACTATTTTCTTGAGTAGGTGACAGAATTAGTTTGCTAGGACTGCTATAACAAAGTACCACGAACTGGATGGCTTGAAACAACAGAAATTTGTTGTCTGAGTTCTGGATATCAGAAGTCCAAAATCAAGGTGTTAGCAAGGCCATGCTCCTGCTAAATGTGCTAGGGAAGGATCTTTTCAAGAACTTCTCCTAGTTTCTGTTAGTTCCTTGGCTTGTGGCAGCATAACTCCAATCTTCCCATGGCATTCTCCCTGTATACATCTGTCTCTTCACATGACATTCTTTTTATAAGGACACCAGTCATATTAGAGTAGGGTCCCCCGCCAACTCCAGTATGACTTCATCTTAACTGAACATCACATATACCATGAAGAGATTCCCAAATAAGGTCACATTCTGAGGTACTGGAGGTTAGGACTTCAAGACATGAATTTTGGTTGTCTGCTCTCGTGACAGTTTCTTTGGCCATGCAGAAGCTTTTTAATTTGATCAGGTCCCATTTATTTATTTTTGTTGTTGCCATGATTGCCTTTGGGGTCTTCTTCATAAATTCCTTGCCTAGGCCAATGTCTATAAGAATTTTTCCAACATTTTCTTCTAGAATTCTAATAGTTTCACACCTTAGGTCTAAGTCTGTTACCCACCGTGAGTTGATTTTTGTGAGAGGTGAAAGGTTTCAGTCTTCTACATGTGGCTATCCAGTTTTCCCAGCACCATTTATTAAGCTTCTGCACAGCCAAAGAAACTGTCACAAGAGCAAACAAACAACCTACAGAATGGGAGAAAATTTTCGCATGCTACACATCTGATAAAGGGCTGATAACTAGAATCTATTTAGAACTCAGGAAAATCAGCAAGAAAAAAAATCAAACAACCCTATCAAAAAGTGGGCAAAGAACATTAACAGAAACTTTGCAAAAGAAGACAGAATAATGGCCAAGAAACATAAGAAAAAATGCTCAACATCTCTAATCATCAGGGAAACGCAAATCAAAACCACAATGAGATATCACTTATCTCCAGTGAGAATGGCCTTTATCAAAAAGTCCCCAAACAATAAATGTTGGCATGGATGCAGAGAGATAGGAACACTCATACACTGCTGGTGGGACTGAAAACTAGTACAACCTCTGTGGAAAGTAATATGGAGATACCTCAAAGAGCTGTAAATGGAACTACCATTTGATCCAGTAATCCCATTATTGGGCATCTACCCAAAAGAACAAAAGACATTCTGTAAAAAAGACACCTGCACCTGAATGTTTATAGCAGCACAATTCACAATTGCAAAGATGTGGAAACAACCCAAGTGCCCATCAATACATGAGTGGATTAATAAAATGTGGTATATGTATATCATGGAGTATTATTCAGCTATAAGAAACAATGGTGATATAGCACCTCTTGTATTTTCCTGGATAGAGCTGGAACCCATTCTACTAAGTGAAGTATCCCAAGAATGGAAAAATAAGCACCACATGTACTCACCAAAAAATTGGTTTCACTGATCAACACCTAAGTGCACATATAGGAATAACATTCATCGGGCGTTGGGCAGATGGGAGGGGGGAGGAGGGGATGGGTATATACATACGTAATGAGTGCAATGCGCACCATCTGGGGGATGAACACACTTAAAGCTCTGACTGGGGGGGGCAAGGGCAACATAACTTAAACATTTGTACCCCCATAATATGCAGAAATTAAAAAAAAAGATATGAATTTTGGGGGAGATACAATTCAATTCTTAATAGGTTCTGTGTAACCCAGTGAGATAGGTAATGACTTAAAATGGTTCATGATTCCTGTAAATATGTTTATGTTTCAAAAGAAGCCTTCCATACTTTCACTGAAAGTACTGACTATAAGGAAAAGTCTAGAGCCATCATTCTAGAGGCCTAGAAACTTGGAGGCCACCCAGTCTCAAGAGTTTCAGAAATGCTAAGTGTCCTTGGATACAAAGGCTTAGTATCTTTAGACAGGGAAGAGGTAACTTCAGGAAAAAGAGGTTCCAAAATGGGGAGTAATTATTTTAATGGGTATGGAGTTTCAGTTTGGGATGATGAAAAGTTATGGAGATGGATAGCTGTGATGGTTGCACAACAATGTGAATATACTTAATGCCACTGAACTGTATACTTAAAAATGGTCCAAATGGTAAATTTTTATGTTATATGTATTTTATTACGATTATAAACCAAAGAAACAAACATGTAAACAAACAACACAAAAAGGAAACTCCATGTGACTTTCCCTGAAGTGGGTCAGTGTTGTGGGTGGGGAGGCAGAGTGAGGCCAATGGACAGAAATGAGAGTAGAGGACAGAATCCTAAGAGGGCTCCCAGTCAGTATTGACTCAGGAGGAAGTCAGGAATTACAGACTAGAGATGGAGACCATGAGACACCTATAAGTTTTCGCGGCTTCTGTAATTCCTCAATGTTGTTACTTTATTAGTAAATGGTAATGGTGATAATGAACATTTGTTGAGCTTTTACTATGTGCTAAACACCATGGTAAGCACTTTTCATTGTCTAACTCATTTAATTTAAATTTTTATAACAACCCTATAAGGAAAGTACTATTATACACCATTTATAGAAGAAATTGAGGCTCAGAGATGTTAAATAATTTGCCGAAGATCACACAGCTGGTAAGTGGTGGATTGTGAGTCAATGTTGTTAATTTATATAGGAAATTGTCCATTTTATTTAGGTCTTCAATTTAGGCATAAATTGAGACTTTTTGGTGTCACCTTTGTAGGATAATTTCTTAGAAAATTATAAATTATACAAATGTTACATGAATATATTCTTATAAAAATGAAAATGTTACCTCTTTGTTACCCACAATTTCCACCTTTTTTTTTCTCTAGAAGTAAACACTATTATCAGTTTGGTTGCATACTTCCAGAACTCATTCTATTCATTTATATTTAAAAACTGGTTTCTTGAAGCTTTTGTAGACTATGTCGGTAAAACCACTGGGACTTTTTGGGGAAGGGGTCAGAAAATTTTGACTATTATTAAAATTTTCTCTGTAGTTTTTGTTCTATTCAAGATCCTCTGTTTATTCTTATTCTTGGGCCAATTTTGGTATTTTTTCCCTGATGACTAATGAAGTTGAGCACCTATTCCTAGAATTTTGGTATTAGTGCTTTTGTTATAGTTCTATTCTAAATAGTTTATAATTCTCCTTCTACTTATACTTTAGCCCAGGAGTTAGAACTGTGTTCTTTAAAAATTTCCAGGGGTAAAGTTTTTAAGGAACCACCTTTTGGTAGTTGTTTTCTAGTTTTGAGAAAAGTGAACATGGCCTATAAGACATTATGTTTTAGAAATTTGATATTTCCTTATGGTCTAATGAATGGTCATATTTTTGGTGACGATTTGTGTATGTTTAAAAAGAAGATACATTCTCTATTTGTTGAATGCAAAGTTCTACATATTGAGTTATTCAAATTTTCTATATTCTTAATTTTTGTCTACTTGATTTCTCAGTTTCTTAGAGAAATGTGTTAAATTCTCCCATTGAGATTGTGATTTATATAAAGCATAATTTCTTTTTGTACATTTATTAGCTTATGTTTTCTATATTTTGAGCCTATGTTCATACATGCACAAAGGTTCATAACTATTATATCTTCTTGGTGGAGTGTTCTTTCTTTTTATCAAAATGATGTTTCTCTCTGCCTCTGAATCATTTTTGCATTGAATTTATATTTTGTGTGCTCTTAATATTGCTACACCAGTTTTCCTTTTGTTAGCATTTGTCTGGTATTACCATTTTCTAACTCTTTATTTTCAGTCTACATGAGTCATTTTGTTTCCAGTGTGTCTCTTCTACATAACATCTACTTGGATAATTTTTACTGTCTTTTAATAGCTAAGTTTAATTCATTCACATTTACTTTGATTACTGATATGTGTGTGTAGAGATATTCCTGATTTCTTATTTCTTGTTATTAACTTATCATGCTTTTAGTTTCTTTCTTTTTTTCCTTCCTACCTTTTGTTTAATGGATTGAGATTTTTTATTCCCCTTCCTTCTTTCAAGTTGGAAAGTTGTACATTTTATTTCTATGTTTTATAATCACCCTTTAATTTTAAACATATACATAAAGTTGTATTTTTCTAACAATAGAATTAGTAAGTATCTAATTCATCTTCCTGAAAGGATAATAACCTTAGCATGTTTTTACTACTCTCTGCTCTCCATCCCCAATTCTCACATTGATAGTTTTGGATTTTAGTCCCACTACTTCCTCTTGGATTCAATTTTCTTTTTCCTATAATATATCCACCAGTAAGTCTTTCAGCATGGGTTGTGATTGGTCAAATTTCTGAGTCTTTGAATGGCTGAAAATGTTTTTATTTTACCCTAACTCTTGATTGCTATAATTCTAGGTTCAGAATTATTTTCCCTTAGCAATATGAAGTGCTCCTTGTCTTCTTGCATCCAGTGTTGCAGATGGAAGTCTAATGTCAAATTGATTCTCATTCCTTTCTGGTAATCTGACTTCTCTAACTGCTAATTGGTATCTTTTTAGCACTTACTCTTTAACTTTGGTTTCTGAAATTACACTATAATGTGGGGTGTGTATGTGTGTGTGTGTGTGTGAGACAGGCCTTTTCAATCAAAGACTCATTGTTCTTCCCTTTTGGGAAATTTTGGCTATTAGTTCTATTGCCTCCTCTCTATTTTGTCTGTTCTCTTCTTTTGGAACTACTATTAGACATGTTAAAACTTCTGGGTCTGTCCTCTATGTCTTTGTACTTTCATACTTTCTAGCTTGTTAACTATTTGGATTCTACTGGGTAATTTCTTCGTTCAATCTTGCAGTCTACTTATTTGCTTTTCACCTGAATTTAATCTGCTATTTAGCCCATCTATTGAGCTACTTATTTCAATAATTATATTCTAATTTTAAGAGCTCTAATTAGCCTTTACAAAGTAATCTTCAATTCTTATTCAATGCCATTTATTCTTATTTTATGGACATGATATCCTTCATATCTCCCTGAGGGAATGAATCAAACTCTGTAAAGGTCTTATTCTGATTTCTCTATTAATTTTGGTTCCTCTAACTTAAATTCTTTTGTTTATTGAGTTTGTTATTTCTCTTCAATAGGGTGAGCTTTCCTTAAATGTTTTGACAGTTTTGCCTCTGCACAATCTGCTTGAGGGAATATATGGAAGTTGCTACTGTGTGTTGTGACTGTTTTCAAGGAGAGTAGGACATATTGCTAGCTGGGATACATGGGTGGCCATTATTTTGGATGTGGGTACTCCCTATTTCTCTCAAGGGTTGCTAGCCTCCTGAATAGGGTTGCTAGATTTAATAAATAAAGAATTTTTACTTAAATTTGAATTTCAAACAATAAATATTTGTTAGTATAAGTAGGTCCCATGCAATATTTAGGACATATTTACATGAAAAAGTTTATTGCTTATTTCAAATTCAAATTTAACTGAGTGTTCTGTATTTTGCCTGACAATCCTACACCTAAAGCATTGCTATACTGTTCTCATCTGTACATAGACAATACTATTGCTATTGTGGCTACTATCTTGAACATGGCTGGAGGAGGTGGGAAGGAATGTGCAGGGCCAATTGCCCTTTCTGATCTTGCATAACCATCCCATGTTTATCCCTGAGTTCTTCCTGTTTCCACCACCTGAGGGCATAAAGCACCCTTTGTACTGCTCTCACCTACCCCAGTAGAGTTTTACTATGTCCTGGGCTATAATTTTTTCTTCAATGCTATTCCGCCTGCTTCATGTCTTTCAAGGATTCCTCTATATTTCAGTGGATTTGGTGCTGGAGGGAGAGACTGCAGCATGTATTAGGTCTTTCACCCTGAAATCAGTGATCCTGCACCTTTATCTACCAGACTATACTATCTCGATTTCTTTCCTGTCTTGATCATTAATTTCTGGTTGTTTGAGGTCTCATGGAAGGAGGAAACTCTGTAGTTTGTATTACCCTTATAGCCAGGCTTTAGGGGTTATCAGAACTCCATGAAACAGAATAGAAGGTGGCATCTGGGGAAAGGAGGAGCAAGGCAGCTGGGAAACCTGTGGCAAAGGAAGTAAAGTAAATATGTACTTATAGTCAAGCCATAGGCACTGAAGTCAGAAATCTAGGTTCGAATCCCTGTCACCACTTACTAGCATTGTGACCTTGGTTATTTGTGACTGGTTGTTTAACTCCTCTGGGCTTCAGTTTCCTCCTTAGTAAAATGGAGCTATTATCTTTTTTTCCTGATTCTAACATTTTAACACTTCTGTATTTGATATATATCAGTGTATACAATTCCTATAGGATTTGTTAAATTGATAGTGAATCTTAAAATCAATGATGTCTTAGAATCAGAACTAGAGTACTATTACCTGTTTCACAGAATTTTGTAAAGATTCAGTGAGGTAATGCATGTGAAGTGCTTAGCTGAGTGCCTGATACTTAAGTAAGTGCTCAATGAGAGCTAGTGTTCATGAAAGCATAGGAGACTGGCCTGGGACTGAGAATGGATCCAGGGCTTAAGAGGGGAAAGGACTTTGGGCATCCTGACATTGACTAGTAACAATTCTGGATGCTATAACAAGCTCATGGGGAAATCCTTCTGATTGTGGGGCAGAGGGAGCTGCAGTGGCCACTTAATAATGAAATCAGGCTAGATTTTCTTGAGGGCTCTGCATTAGTATATCCTGCTTAATTTATACTTCCTAGTAGCAATATGGTTACTAAATGTAAGGACTGTATTAGTTACTTTCTGGACAAGACAGGAATAGCTGGCCCTACTTTGGTTTATGGATCCTTTTAATTAAAAATCCAGAGGAGTTTTCAGGGGAAGGGAGGCAAAGAGTGAACATGTTTGCATTCTTTGAAGAGTTGACTTGTAACATTGGAGGGTCACATAAGCCTCAAGCTCAGTGCCGTTGTGTTGGAGATTTATCTGCATGGTACAGAGCCCACAGTGTCACGAATGATTGGTTTCCTTTCTGCTTTGTGTGATTCCAATCAATAATTACACCTATTGATCAAAGGCATACATTCAAAACACTAATTTACATTGAGCACCTTAACTTCATAAAATGGCAACAACTGAATTGGCTGAAATTGATTTCCCTTTTGTTTTCAAAAGAAAAATTCTCAGTGCTGTGGATATCCTCAGTGTGATTCAGAGCTGAAAAGTGGTTAATTATCCAGCAATTTCACAGAGAAGAGAGTTCTGCAAACATTATTAAGGTGCAAATTGGAATCCCAGTGGAGGCTGTTCATATGTTCTTTCTAAAGTTCATCTGCAGAGGTGGAGACTTTTTTCTGGCCTTAAGGTAGTTGAACATGAGGAATGGTGCCATGGTCAGTGAGGAGGATACCTTGGCTCACAAGATGGCTGAGCTAGAGAGTGACTTTCCAAGGGCCAAAGTGCCTACACTACAAGCTGTAGTCACTATGCCAAATATCAGTTTTGTATATAATGATCCACAAAGAAACCTCACTAGGTTGGTTTAGTGGTGATAATTCACAAAGCTACTGAAGGACTATCATAGTTTGTGGGAGGTTGCAGGGACTTTTCAATATGGAATAAGTTGTCATAAACTAATATTCCACACTTATTTTTGCCATTCTAAACCTACCTATTTTGAGAGTCCAGCTCAGACTTTACTTTCCCCAGAAAGCCTTCTCTATCTACCTCAACTTTTACTGGTCTCTTTCCATTCCTGAAACTTATTCATATAAGAACAATGTGTTTAATATATTCTTTCATTTCCTTTTCTTACCTTGCTGACAATGTCATTTCCCAGAATGTAGAAGGAATGGCAGGAAAAAATGTTCCTCTGGTATAAATTCTATCCATGAAAGAGAAACTTGATAAAGTAAAGTAGAAGTGATGGGGTCACTGTAAGAAAGCTACAACTTAAGGATGGAACACTTGGGTCGTTCAAGAGACAGCGGGAATCTCAGAAATGAAATTCTGATGTTAAAACAAATGATTCTGAATTAGTTGATAAGAAGAAGGATCTACAAGACATTCATGAAGCTTTCTGGTGAGGGTAATTAGAACAGGGAAAGATAGCATCCAAACTAAAAAGAATGGGGAAGCAGAAAATGATGGATTTATCATTATGCTTGTCCTATAAATCTGAAAGAAGACAGGTTAGGTCTGCACCTGGGGCCATGAATGCCCATGCAGTGGTTTCCCAACTGTATTTAGTAGAGATTTAGGTTCCATGGGTGAGCTTCAGGAGCTTCTGGGAGCAGAGGTGGGAGAGGTTGAGTTTATGGGATGATGGGCTCTATCCTTTCAAACAATGATTCTACATTATCATTGTGAACATTGTCCCTATGCAAATTCACAGTTATAGCCATGCCTGGTCCTGTCTTTACTGATGTAAAAACCCTCTCAAACGTACATATATAGTCCATTTGAATGACTCCCCTATCTCTGCGAGATCTCTCCTAGCCAGCAACCAAAGCCCTCCTTTCTTCAACCTACAGATCTGAAGGTTACGTGTGACAGATTTATTGCTTTAATGACCCTAATTCTTCACTTATCCCATTGAAGGTGCTGTGTTCTGCCTCATTTCTGGACTCTGGGCTAAGGCATCCCATGCTTTGGTCAGCAGGATGTTAGCAAACATGTTGCAAGCAGAGGCTAGAAAAATGCTTGCATCTTTCTTCCTGCTCACTGTCACACCTCTGTTCTTGCTCCCTAGCCATATCCATGAGAACATGCTTAGGAGGTATGGAGAAACACATGGAGCAGAGCCACATCATCTCTCACTCAAGCTGAGGCCATTCTGGGTCAGCCAGTAGCCAGTTGATCTCCAAACACGTGTAAGCATAACCAAGACTAGTCAGCTGACCTGCAGCTGACCCGCAGCTGACCATAGACACATGAGTGAGTCCAGCCAAGATCATCAGAACTTCCCAGCTAACCTCTAGTATCAAGAGCAATTATAAATAAATGGCTATTCTTTTGAGCCACTAAAGTTTTGGGTGGTTTATGGTACAGCATTATTGTGGCAATAACTAACAGATACACTACCTGATTTTTGAGGCTTAGCTCAAATCACTTCAAAGCTTTCCATAGCAACTCTTACAGAAGAGGATTCTCCTTAATCAGAGCTCCTACAGCATTTACTGCTTGTGCTGCTGATTTGGACCTTTTAATTTGCTGCACTACGTTGACACCATATTTCGTAGACCTCAAGATACCATTGGTTGGAAGACACGCCATTATCTTATGAATCACTGAGAAAAATAAAACACCATCAAATATACTATAGCATGTCATTCATTGGAAGATACATTTCAATTTCAGGAAATTTAAAATATGTTTCTTGGAATCAATGAAATATGGTAATTAACTCTTCATGGTTGTATGTCTTAGTTCTCCAACAAGATTTTCCTTGAGAATGAATACTGGATTTTCATCTTCTTTGAGGAGCAGGACAGGTAGCATAGCTTTAGAGAGAGGTAGACCCTTTTCAGATTCTGGCTCCCTCACTTAAATAATATGAGCTTGGGACAAGTGACCTAAACTCCCTGAACCTCAGTTTTCTCTCTATAAAATAAGTATGATAGCAATACTTATCTCAAAGGGTCGTGAGAATTAATTAGATCATGCAAAGAACATGGTGGGCATTTAAAAATAATGATTCGCATTCTACTAAGTGATGTATCCCAAGAATGGAAAGACAAGTACCACATGTACTCACCATCAAATTGGTATTAACTGATCAACACATAAGTGCACATATAAGAGTAACATCTATTGGATGTTGGGCAGAGGGGAGGGGGTGGGGGGAGGAGGGGATGGGTATATGCATACACAAAGAGTGCAATGCGCACCACCCGAAGGATGGACATATTTGAAACTCGGACTTGGGGGGGGGAAGGGCAACATACATAACCTAAACATCTGTACCCCCATAATATGGTGAAATAAAAAAAAATTTCTGGGTAACTTCAGGAAGGAAAAAAAAATAATGATAATTTCTTTGATTAGGTAATGCAAGTGCATGATATAAAATTCAAAATGTACATAAGGGAATATACTGCAAAATAAGCTTCTTTCTCACTCCTGTCCCCCAGTCACTCACTATTTTCCTCCCAGGAGGCAGCCACAGTCACCAGTTTCTTGAGTATTTGTCTAGAGATATTCATAGTAACCATTTCATAAACATTAGTTTCTTTCTGCCTCTTTTGAACCCCACAGCACCTAGTAGAGAGTGGGGCTCTTTGCAAGGGCCAAGGTGCTGATTGCTCATTACTGTCTAGACCTCTAGATGTAAATAGATGGTACAGGAAATTGGACTGAATAGACCAGTGCCAGAGGCTTCTGAGGAAAAATGTTTGTCAGTCCATCTTTATATAATTGTCTCTTTTTTTCCCGTAAGAGCTAAGTGCAGAAAATTTTCAATTAACGGAGGGCTCATTACTTGGGTGCAAGTTAATGTAAGTTTTACTGTTACTGCCACTTCTTCAAAAGTGCTGACACAAGGAATGCAGACTTCACTTACCCCAACTGAAAAGCCAGCCAAGCAGAGGAAACCAAACTAATAATGTGGCTGATATTGTCAACTGCTATACATACGCAGATAGAGGAAACCCATATTGACATAATAATAATAAATATGTCAAGAAAGCTCATGGTTTACCAATAAAATCATTTACCATGTTGCTGACTTTACTGGAAAATGATACTTTATAACCAGTCTCTTGATTTGATTGATACCTAATTAAAAATTCACTAGGCTCAACTTCAAGCACCTCAAGCTATATTAAAGTCACTGCTATACCAGTGGAATCACGATATTATTTAAAACCAAAGCAAATATGATCATTTATTTAGAGCTTGGAAATAGTTCTGAAAATTGCAAAGTTGCATAAAATCTGTGGCCATATGCAGAAAAACAGCGGTGTGGTTTCATGGAAAGAACTAGGGAGTCAGGAGGACCTGGGCTCAGATCTGGCTCTGTCATGGTCAGACTGCATGATCTTGGGTAAGTTACTCCTCTCTGTCCCCTGGTTTCATCATTAGTACCATGAAGATTATAATATCTATTTTTCCTATCTCACTGGATTTTTGTGAAACTCAATAAGATGATTTATGTAAATCAGTCCAAATGGTATAAAGCAGTACCCAAATGTAGTTTCAAAAACATTTAGTGAACTCTTATCATGTGCTAAGGACTGCGTGGTGTTAATGATACATAGGCGAACAAATCTGAACCCGTGTCATCAAAGAACTGATAGGTGAGCTACCAAAGAGAAACATTGGTGTGATATGTCACTAGAGTTGCCAGATAAAATGCAGGATGCCCAGTTAAGTTTGAATTTGAGATAAACAATAAATTTTTAGCATAAATGTGTCCCAAATAACACATGGGACATACTTATACTAAAATTTATTCATTGTTTATCTGAAGTTCTAATTTAACTGGGTGTCCTGTATTTTTATTTGCTAAATCTGGCAACCCTATGTGTCACACAACAGTAGAAGTATGTACGTCATAGAAAAGTTGTGCAGTGGAGAAATTCATGAATTCTGCGTCAAGGTATCAGGGAAGGCTGCATGGAGGAGGTGGAGAGAGGTACAAGCATTTGACAGGTGAACACGATTGTATGAGGTGGGGAGAGGAAGAGAGGGCATTTCAGGCAGAGAGAAAAGCAGCAGCAGAAGGCAAGAAACACCTTGGAGAGTGTAAGCAACTCCAGGCTTTTCAGTGTTGCTGACATGTCAAATGTGAGATAGGGAGTGACAAAATTTGAAGTCCCCGAAAAGAGACTTACATGAAATTCATGAAGGGCCTCATATGAACTTTTAAATGTTTACTCTGTATCCCACCATGACACTAGCCAAGGAAATATGGGAATGAATTCTAGCACACAGATTGAGGTTAAACAACACACACACACACACACACACCCAGAATTTCTGAACCCAACAAGTTTAACCCTGGGCTGTATGACAGAGAAAATTTGTGGAATCAATTCCTTTGGAAGCCTGTTCAAAGATTCTGTGTGAAGTTGGTCCTCAGCCAAAGGTGCCTGTGTCAACCCTAGAAGGGCTAAAGATTACAACATTAATACAAGCTGGGAAGTTGGAGACACTGCAGTAATTAACCGAGCTCTTTGATGTTCCATTTGTTCTCAAAACACCTGCTTCTTTGTGAAATGTCCAGATATCCTAAGGAAGACACTGGAGGAGGGTTTGGGTAGTGGATAAATTTGGCCACAAGGACAAAGAATTAGGCTCTCTCCACGTGAAGATAGGATGGCTGACAGGACAGAGATTTTTGCTATCAGGAAGGTGAGAGGGGATGGTGAGAAGTAGAATGGAGCTGTTGTCTGATGCTGGATCATGAAAGATCATGAAAGCTTAGGTAGGGAACTCTTTCTGAAGCTAGAAGACAAATGAGATCAAAATAAACTAAGGAAATATGGACTTCACCCAGTGGGGAGTAGATACAGATTTTGTTACCTAAAAGTGTAGTATAGACTGAAAAGATAAATAGAAGAGATTAAAGAAGGGACAGAGGTCCCATGATATAGGCCAAGCTATAAATCTCAGCTAACTCATACACATCTGGAGTCTGGAGAGGTGAGAGGCTAGGCACTGGTTTACAGGAAGAAGCAAGGAGGTTGCTGAGCAGGTCAAATGACTGGATGATTGGACTGTGGCCCTTTGCCAAGGGTGTGCTAGCGCCATCTTATACTGGCTCACAAGAGCCAATTGTTAAATTATCAGGAAATTTTGCAAGCAAATTTTTAAACACAGCCATTAAAAAATAAATTTACGTACATTTACAATTAAACAAATTATATTCAAACATAGATAACAAATACTCAAAACTCTTCACTTCCTAATTATTTTACTATATTTTACTATTATCTATGCTCTTGAGATTAGTTACTTTTATTTGTATGGTGGAAATACTATATAATGGTGTGCTATAGTATATACCCTCCCAACTGCATGTTCAGTAATGTTGAGTTATATATTCGAGATTGGCTATGGTGTGAGTATGTACACCACGAAGATCCACAAGCACTACAAATGAGGGCTTTCCCCCACAGAGAGCTGGTTGCTAAACATCTACCATTTAGCCATTGGGGAATAAGGGGGACTGCCCCTCCCCATTAGTCGGAATAGTGCTATGGTTGTACAGAGTAATGGTTACCATCACAAGGTCTATAGACAGCCTGGTTTACAATCCCGGCTGTCCCTGTATTAACTAGCTTTGTGACCTTAGGTAAATCACTCAACACTAAGAAGCTAATTTAGCTATAAAATGGGGCTAATACACAGGGATGTTGCTTGTACATATGCCACTGTAACAGTTAACTATTGCTGTGTAACAAACCACCCCCGAACTAGGGGCTTAAACAATAGGCATTTATTATTGTTCATGAGTCTATGCATCAGCTGGGTGATTCTGGTTTCAGCTGGGCTCACCTATGTGTCTACAATCAGCTGAGTCAGGCAGGCAGCTCTGTTGATCTTGGCTGAAATCTCATGTGTGTTTGAGGGTTGGCTGGCTATAGGATGGTCTAGGGTGGCCTTCCTCCAGTGGGCTAGCCTGGGATTTTTCACATGGTCCTGATAAGGTTCCAAGAGAGAAAGAGGAAAGATGTGAGGCCTCTTGAGAGCCCTGGATTTAGCACTGGCACACCTTTATTTGCAAATAGGCCATAAGGCCAGCCCAGATTTAAGGGTTGAGGAAATCTACTCTACCTCTTGGTGGGAAGGGCTGCAAAGTCACATTACAAAGGGCATAGTTACAAGGAAGATGGGCAATCAGGGACATTCGTGAAATCAATCTACCACAGGTACCTTTGTGAAAATTACAAAAAGGTGTCCTCTCTGAGCAGATGAGTTATTGGGGTTGAACCATATGAAATTGCTGATATTTTATCTTATTTAGTCAATGAAAATGGCAATTTCATATGGCTCAACCAAATATGAAACAGCACCCCTTTTTCTGGGCTGATTGAACCTTGAGCTAAGGGGCACTGGTTTTGCTAGTGAGCAATAGCTAGATTTCATCTCCCTTCTTCCTCTCAGCCCTTTTAAATCTACAAAATGCACACTCATATGTGGAAGCCTTGTACTTAACCTGTGGTAGATATTGCTAATTTTTCCCCCAAATATATTCCCCCTTCTCCATCAGTAATAGAACCTCAATTCTTTAGCCGGCCACATGTTCATCAGGAATAAGGACCACAATTCCCAGCTACCCTTGCAGTTAGGTGCGACTATGTGACTAAGTTCTGGCCAATGAATTGTAAGTAGAAATGGTGTGTGCAACTTTTAGGAAGTGTTCTTAAAGGGAGGCAGCATGTTCTTCTCATTTCATGATGAATAGGATCATCATAGCTAAAGCCTCAGCAGCAACTAGGACCATGAAATGGCAATGAAAATAGAAACCCCACAAGATGGAGCAATGAAATAGAAGTCCAGGTCTCTGACACAGTGGGGCATCGCACCAGTCCTACTGGAACATGAGAGAAAACTAAGCCCTGTGTTACTTAAGGCATTATTATTTCCCTGTTCTTTCTGGTTTTTTTATTCAGGCAAAATTAAGCCTAATCAGGAATTACCTAATAGGGTAGTTTTGAGGATTAAGTGTGATAATACAACAATCATCACAGTGCTTGACCATAGAGCACCTGCACAATATATATGTAATCTTATTAGGAGCTCACCTTGGCAATGGAGAGAGTTGGGGTCCATAAACTTGGTACAGTGATAATGCTAGGGTGTGCAGAGAGGGATCATCGGGTGCACTGTGGTAGGTTGACACTCATATAGGCTTCTGGCATATTCCTTTGGGACAAATGTCAGAGTCCAAGGAAAGAGGACTCCCATATATCTGGAATGTACCAGCACATTCTGGTGTAGTATTTCTGTATGAGACTAAGAGTGCCAATACAGAAGAGGACTCCCAGAAGTCCATGTCCCCAATCCCTTCACTAGGTGGGTTGCCATGACCGTTGGCCCTGAAGCTGCCTGGGTAGCACTAAGGCTTTTGCTCTTCTAAACTGTGTTCCTGTACATGGAGTCACAGAACTACTGTGATCTTTTACTGTGACTCTCGAGGGCAGCAGGGATCTGGTGTTGGAGTTTCATCCTGTTGTCCTTCTCCAAGTTCTATTACACTACAGTTCTTTCATGTTTTACTGGAATGGATAACTCTAGCAAGTCTCCTGTCTTCAAAAATCTCCAGGTGAGGCACAGGCCTAGCCTTAATATTCACATATACTCTCTGCCTTTAGAGAACACACATGCTCTCTTAAGCACTCTCACCTTCTTTACCCAAAGGTATTAGCGTAAGTCTGCAGGGTCTATGGTGCCATGATTATCATGCTGGGTAGCAAGACACCCCAGTCTCCTTTTCGTACAGGCTTTCCGTGAATCAATGAGAGATACTCTTGGGGTACCTCTTCACCCACTTCATACCACTTCATTTGGTTTTGGTGGAGGGAAGAGAAAAATCTCTTCCCCTTTTGCAGGATGAAAACTTCAATAACTTCCTCTTTTCCTCTGGGCTTCAGGGGAGTAGTGTGGAGGTGGAGGGTGGTAGAGGATAGAAGATGACAGTATGTCTAGTAAGCCTTGGGGAAAATATCTGTCCCATTTGTTGGTGGCTATATTTAGAACATGAGAGAGTCTAGGCTACCAGACACTTCAAGTCTGGAGTTAGAGCACCTGGGGTCATATCCTGGCTTTTCCACTTACAAACTGTGTGCCACTGGGAAACTCACTTAAATTTTCCATGTCTCAGTTTCTTCATCTCAAAAATGGGTATAATAATAATATCTACATCACAGGGTTATTGTGAGCCTAATTGAATTAAGGGTTGTAAAATGCAAATGCTATGCAAGTGTTCATTGTTTCTTCTTCTTATTATCACTTTTTTTTGTCTTCAGCTTTGGATCATAGTCACCAATTTTAGGGTAATAGGAGAAGTCCCTTCCACATTCTGTTACATTTGTTGGATGGCTCATGAAACTAATCTGAAGCAAGAAAGTGCATTTGGAATCATTACAGTAACGATTCTAGTTAAATTGGAACTGAGCAAAGGAACAAACTCACTATACCTACTTGAATGTACCATTAGAAATATCAGGAAAATAATCCTGGGTGGGTCATTTGTCCATCCATCCCTAGATAGTAAATCAAGCAGGCTCCCTTTCTGGTAGAGGAAATGCTGTGTCAGAGGAATATACTCATTCAACTTAGGAGCTAACACATCTGTGATAAATGTTCCACATGCAATAAAGTGAATTATCATGCTGCGTAAACTCTGGGAGGATTTTTCTAACTTTGCACTGGATAGAAAAAGCTTGTTTTATTAATATATTGAATAACAGAATTGTGTAAACAACTCATACTTTTTAGATTTATTCTTGTTAAAGAATGCCATACTTAAGTGCTTGGAATTGACACTTGAAAATGAAATACTGCTGCAAATAATGGAGAAATTGTAGATGTATTTTATACCTCTTCTTCCCAAATCAAAAGGTCTCATAAATACAGTCTCTAAAAGTGTCAGTGGGGGAGTTAACATAACTGTACAAGCAATAAGCCTGACCTTTCAATGTAATTTATTTTCGATTTACTCAATCCTTTTTTATTAAAACTAGCACATCTGAAGCAGAATTAAATCCTATTATAACAGGTGTGTGATCATATCAGGTTCTCCCTGCCATCGGCTCACTTTATTAAAAGTTACTTTGTTTCAAGGAGGATAACCTGATCAAGGCAGTGGGATACCTTTGGAAGGCTGGGGACAGCAAGGGAAGGATGGTTTTATTTTCCTGTGAGCAACTGCTGTCACCAGTAAAATCAAAGAAAATTTATGAACATTTTTTTTGGTGTGTGTGTTTGAAAAGCCATGGTGGGACATAATATCTCCTCTGGATTTATAAAGGTTATTTCCCTCTGGGGTTATTTAGATCTGGGGACAAAGTAGGTCACTAAGCTGTTCTGTATCATGATCCACACATTACTGGCCTGTGATCATTTTAATGTCCAGCATTGTTAGTCTGGTGACCACTGGGGGAATAAAAATACCTTTGAGACAAAACTTAGGTACAGATCCACTTGGTAGAAACTGGCTTTCAGTATTTGGCTGATCTCAGGGAACCTAATTCTACTAGGTTCTTTTTTTTTTTTTTTTTTTGAGACAGATTCTAACTATGTCGCCGTGGGTAGAGTGCTGTGGCATCAGCCTAGCTCACAGCAACCTCAAACTCCTGGGCTCAAGCAATCCTTCTGCCTCAGCCTCCTGAGTAGCTAGGACTACAGGCATGCGCCACCATGCCCGGCTAATTTTTTCTA
>CAUYRB010102335.1:0-16369 GCA_963574695.1 Propithecus perrieri | reverse complement strand
TCCGATTAATTTCTTTCTATTTTTAGTAGAGACGGGGTCTCACTCTTGCTCAGGCTGGTCTCGAACTCCTGAGCTCAAAGAATCCGCCTGCCTCGGCCTCCCAGAGTGCTAGGATTACAGGCGTGAGCCACCGCACCCGGCCTTTTTTAAAATTTTTTTTTGAGACAGAGTCTCACTCTGTTGCCCTGGCTACAGTGAGTGCCGTGGTGTCAGCCTAGCTCACGGCAACCTCAAACTCCTGAGCTCAAGTGATCCTCCTGCCTAAGCCACCCAAGTAGCTGGGACTACAGGTACACACCACCACAACCGGCTAATCATTTCTGTTTTTAGTAGACGGAGTCTCGCTCTTGCTCAGGCTGGTCTCGAGCTCCTGACCTCAAGTGATCCTCCCATCTCAGCCTCCCAGAGTGCTAGGATTACAGGCTTGAGCCACTGCGCACAAACACTTTTAATCTCTAACATTGAATGCTACCAAAAATTCTTACAATTTCTAGGATTAACTGAGGCATTTCACTTGTTCAAAATACACTTCCTAGGAATGGATGTGTGACTTCCTGTTTTGTCCTACTTTCTACTTCCTGCCTTGCAATTTCTGTGCATTTTGATCCGTGAGTGGATACAGAATGAACTAATAATGCACATGGAATGGCAGAGGTGAAGGTGATGCGTAGTAGGATTTGGGCTATTTCGAAATACATCATCTCTAACAGGATACTGTAGCCTACCAAGTTTTTACCTGGTCCAAATACTGATGTAGGGGAGAGGGGGAAAGAGGAAAATTGTAAGGTAGATTTTCAGTCTTTTATTTTTTGAATGGTGTATAGGTCCTTCACCTCCTTGATTAAATTCATCCCTAAGTATTTTATTTTTATTTTTTGTAGCTATTGTAAATGGGATTTTTTTTGATAGCTTGTTGTTAGGGTATAGAAATGCTGTTGATTTTCGTGTGTTGATTTTACATACTGAAACTTTACTGAACTCGTTTATTAGTTCCAATAGTTTGTTTTGTTTTTTTTTGGGAGGGGTACAGTCTTTAGGGCTTTTTATACATAAGATTCTGTTGTCTGCAAACAGGGATAATTTAATTTCTTCCTTTCCAACTTGAATGTCTTTATTTCTTTCTCTTGCCTAATCTCTCTGGCTAGAACTTCTAGTACTATGGTGGACAGAATTGGTGAAAGTGAACATCCTTGTCTTGTTCCTGATCTCAGAAGGAAAGCTTTTAACTTTTCACTGTTGAGAATGATGTTAGCTGTGGGTTTGTCATGTATGGCCTTTATTGTGTTGAGGTACATTCCTTCTAGACCTATTTTGTTGAGAGTTTTTAACATGAACAGATGTTCAGTTTTGTCAAATGATTTTCTGCATCTACTGAGATGACTATAAGAGTTTTATCCTTCATTCTGCTGATGTGATATATCACATTTATCGATTTGTGTATGTTAAACTATCCTTACATCTGTGGGATAAACCCCACTTGGTCATGGCAAACGATCCTTTTAATGTGCTGTGGAATTTTTGGTTTGCTAGTATTTTCTTGAGGATTTTTGCATCTGCGTTCATCAGGGATATTGGGCCTGTAATTTTCTTTTCTTGTAGAGTCCTTGTCTGGCTTTGGGGTTCAGGGTAATGCTGGCCTTATAAAATGAGTTTGGAAGGGCTCCCTCCTCTTCAGGTTTTTGAAAGAATTCGAGAAGGATCCATATTAGTTCTTTAAATGTTTCGTAGAATTCAGCAGTGAAGCCATCAGGTCCTGGACTTTCCTTTAAGGGGGGAGTTTTTATTATTGATTCAATCTCTTTTGTTATTGGTCTGTTCAGATTTTCTATTTATTCATGATTCAGTCTTGATAAGTTGTATGTGTCCGGGAATTTATCCATTTCTTCTAGGCTGAGGTTCTTTCTATCTTCTTTCAGACTACTGAGTTTGCTATGGCACGACAATGTTCGTTAGCCACTGACTATGATCTTTGAAGTTGGAATTAAGATGTTTAATACCAGATGCAGGAAATAATTTTTTCAGTATCTTATTATTATTATCATATTCTTACCTCCTCTGAATTTTTTTTCTTATGAACAGAATAAGGTGGGGATTATCTACTAGCCACCAGGTTATAATGGGAACAGGACAATGGTTTTCTTTACCAGTAAAATCCTCAGACTCTGGAGTGGCCAATGGCTGTCCTAGGAAGATCTACTTGCTCTATTTTTATTTCTGTGTGTATTACACATTTTGCTCACCCTATGTCAGGAATACATGATCCAAATGCCAGAGCATAAAATATCTCAATGCCTAAATATGGCAAAATGAATTACATCTTAAGAACCTATAGTTTGCTCCCCTTTAAAAATCAGGACACTGAAATTACAATGACAGGCTTCCACAGAGGAGTTGGAACTAAAGTCTCAACTATTTTTACTCAGCAGTGACATTTTTATAGTTCCCCATCTAAACCCAAAGCAGTAACTCTGCAATCTTGGAGCTCCCTACGTTCATTCTTACCCTATTACAGTGGTTAATGGTATGTAAATGGGAGATCATTTTTATCTCTCTTCTATTTGAAATTAGCAAATGGAGTTGATTCAACCAGAATCACAGCTAAAGTTGAGTAAAATTTACTAGTCTCAGAAAGTTCTTCCACCATTTTTAAAGACCAATATTATGGGATTATATAGTGAAGTTAATACTATAATTTCTCAATATTAGTACATTAGAGATTTACCTCCTAAATTATCAGATAATCCTCTATGAGGGAAATTAGGCCATTTTCCTAATGTGTGACCATGGAAAAGGCATTACTATCTTTAATATTTACTGGTATCTGAGGACCTTTAAAACTATCTCTCCTCTATGCCCTAGAAAGATAGTTCCTAGCCCAGAAGGACTGCTTCTCCATCTATCCTCTTTATCTAATGTCAAAGGTGTTATCTTTTGGTTCTTCTACCCACCAGCTCTGAAATATCTATCAAAACCATTCTTTTGTGAGAGAAAGCAACAGAGGAAGAGCTGCTTCCAGGAGAACACTGCCACAATGCATTTCTCACCTAGAGGGACCCGGCTGGTGGCCCTGTGGGCTGAGCACCCCTGGGCCTCTCCCTTTAGCCCATCTGCAGAGGCTACCCTTTCTAGAGACTGCCAGCTGTGAGGAGAGGAGGGCCAGATACATTTTAGTAGAAGGAGGTCGAAAGGGAGCCAGAGAGGATGAGCCACTACTTCACTAGAGGCAGGGTGCCACCTTGGAAAGATGGAGAGGTCGTCATACCCTCAGATTGGGCCCAAGGCCACCAGCAGGGGAGTGTCATAAACTTTCCTGTGCTGAAAGTCTGGATTTGGGGCATTCAGGGTAGAAGTTAGTCTGGGCCATGAATAAAGGAAGAGATTTCACATGGGAGAAAGAAATAAAAGCAGGGACCATGAGAACAACCTTCCCTTGCTTCCCGACTGTGCCGAGGGCCAGCCCAGGGTTAAAGAAAGCTGCTGGTAGTGGAGGAGATTTATGCTTTCCTACTCTTGCCTTTCGGACATCCTCAACTGGCCGTCTGTTACTGGATTTCATACACATGACCTCTGAAAAAAACCTCTGCAGGGTTTTTGTGTCTTACCTTCTAATAGGACCCTTTCTCCTTCCCTGACTGATACCATTCTTAAAATGACTAAGTTTATAGGCACCAAACAGGACACAGACATGCCTGCAGCATGTCAGAGAGCCATTTCCACTGCCTGGCCTCCTTCTCCTCCTTGGCTGACCTCTCTGACCCTGCTGGAAAAGTCATGAATCTCCTTCACATTATATTCCTAATGAGGCTATTTACCCTGCATACTAAATAAGATCATGACTATGTAATCAATTCTCCATTCTGAGCTAAGCTTAAAGAGTCAGCCTCTTTGGCTGCTTACAATTTAACCTTTTTACTGATGAGAACCCTATTGCCACACTTGAGCGGCACGTTTTTAGGTTGTCGTGATTAAAGAATCTCAGGAACCTAGAGCTTTTTTACATAGACTTTTAAAAGCTATCTGTTTTTAATTCTAATTTAAGGCATGTTCCAATTTTTTTTTTATTTTGTTTCACTCTGGAAAACAATCTGGAAAAACCATTTGAACTGGTAAACATCCATGAAGAGTCTTTTTAACATTACATACATATTCCACTAAGAATTTTATAGACACAAAGAAAAAAAGCCCCACTTTCCAGTTCTTATCTCACAGGGTGACCTATTAATATTTTATTATGTGACAGAAAACTCTCATTGTCCTTGGGGGAGGGAGGTGGAGCCTGGGTATTTGGGAAAGTATTTTTGTCAGACCAGAAGGGTATAGGTGGGCAAGTTTGGAGATTTGGAGCAGGGATAAAAGTGTATTTATGGGTGGTTGAGGATGGAGGTTAAATGTGAACTTTTGGAGAAAAGTTGCACTTTAGTCCACTGGCTAATGCAAAACCATTTCTGCATGTCCTACACATTGTTTACACACACCTTGGTGAGTGGATTATTTAGCCTGAACTCTAAGAAGTGCTAATCTTGCTTCCCATTTGAAATGGATTGACATAGAGGCCGTGCTTGGGTACATCTGTCTGTTTTCTTGTGCGTGGGAACACTCCTGATTTTTAACACACCTTTTCTACTAAAGCCCGAAATCCCATTGGCAGCACAGAAACCTCTTTTAAGCAATCCTCTTTTCTTTTAAAATGAAATACAATCAGAGGGAGTCCTCTGCATCTTGATGGAAATGAACTTGTTTTCTCCGAGAGCTGCTGATCAGAGTGGGTAAGGTAGGTAGGGGCCCAGCCAGCCTGGTCCACACTCTGCCCTGCCCTGCCAGGCCAGTAGGAGCCTACATGCCAAAAGGTATTGGTAATCCAGGCCTCAGTATTCTATGAGAAAAGAACCTCTGCTTTTGTTTCCCATCATATCTGGCCCTTACTTACAATTTACTAAACATTGCAGCTCCTGAATCTTGGTCTGGGGCAAGCTGAAAAGAGAGGCTGGTGGAGATTCACAGGAGGTGTTGCTATGGCAAGAATGAGGGAGGCAGCCTGATGAGGGAGGATTCCAG
This sequence comes from Propithecus perrieri, assembly GCA_963574695.1. Taxonomy (NCBI): domain Eukaryota; kingdom Metazoa; phylum Chordata; class Mammalia; order Primates; family Indriidae; genus Propithecus; species Propithecus perrieri. The sequence goes on along the minus strand of CAUYRB010102335.1, from coordinate 11,314 downwards.
AAGAAATGGGAAGTGGACAGAGAGAGAGAAGTGACTAAATAGATCTCTAAGGAAAATATATGAATGGCGTATGCAGGTGTGAACATACCTGTCTGTGTGTGTGTGTGTGTGTGTGTGTGTGTATACACAGAGAAAGAGAGAGACAGAATGCGAAGTGTCATTTTTTCATTCATTGTTAATTTATCTGGTAATCATGAAATTACTATGTGTATCCAGCATAGTCCTTGATCTCAACAAAGCCTCCGTCTCTAGGAACAGTGGTTATGCATGTGAAGCTAGTAGAATGCCAGAAGAAACGAGTATTAACAGAGGGCAGACAAAATTCGAATGTGTGCAGGGGACTACAGTCAGCACAGATGGCAGCAGCATAAGGTACATCTTACTTCTGCAGTCCACACGGCGGTGTCGCAGTTGCTGCAGCCTGGGACACTATATTGTCCCTTTCATTGAAAGACCGAGATTTCCTCCAATGTCTCAACGGGCTGGTTCAGGCTTCTCTCCATTGGTTCAGTTTGAAAGATGGAAGCAATTTCCATTCTGCAGAGAAAATGTTCCCTGATGGAGGACACCCCCAAGGTAACGGATCACAGATCATGTCAGCTGCCTCATTCCACAATATTTATTCACAAGGAAGATGCATTTTAAAAAGGGAAACTTTGAAATGTATTTTTAAATATTAACCCTTGAGGTCAACTAGCTCTTAGAAACCTTACTTAGTTAGAATAATTAAGGAGAGAAATGAAAAAGCTATAGAGGAATTTCACTAAGAAATTTCTCTCTCTTTCATATATATATAAATATAAATATATATACACATATATATAAATATGTATACATATATATTTATATATATATATAGAATGCTATTAAAGAAGGCTAGAAAGCATTGATCTTTCCTCTCCAATATTAAACTTAATGGAAAAAAAGTACCATGATATAGAAACTCAGCTGCTTTATGAAGCTTTTACCCACCTGCCACACAATTCCTCTACCCTTCCCAGGAGTCTCTAATCTTCCTTTAGGTTCTCTCTTTCCCTTTCTTCCTCTCTCCCTCCCTCCCATTCTTCTTAGGGATCAAGTGTGCAGAACTGGCTTCAACCAGTACTTCTTCACTTATGAATTACTATTGTCATCGTCCGCTTGTCAAGGCCTTTCTTTTTAAAAATCTTGTGATGTTCTCCTTCATCTGATTTTCTCAATTTCATTTCCTACCTCCTTCCAAAGCACTCATTAGTATTTAATATATATTCTTTCAATCCACATGCTACATGTTTATTTAGATCATTACAGATGCTTGAAAAATACACAGTGCTATGTCGGCATTTAATTTTGCATAAATGGTATTGTGTTATGGGATTTCCCATTTCTTCCCTCTTTTTTTTCCCACCCAATGTATGTTTCTGTACTCTATCCATGCTTCTGTATGCAGATTTAACTCACTGCTTTTAACCATTGCGTAGTATATGACAAAGGTCACCTGTGTCATATTGTACCAATAAAACATTTGACTACACAGCCATAAACATCCTCTCGCCTGTGTCTGTCTTGTTGTACACCTGTGTGAGAGTTTCCCTGAAGTATGAACAGACAGGCCTCGTCAGGAGACAGGGTATGTACATCCTTAGTTTCAGCAAGTGCCACAAGATTGAGATTGGTCTTTGGAATGGAGCAGTGTAGATTCCTCCCAAGCTAGTCATTTCCACCTTCCTGTGCAGCAGGTAGAAGTATCTAACTTTCATAATTTGCTAGTATAATGTGTGAAAAATGGTATCCTGTTTTAGAGGATGGAATTCTTGGATTCTAATTTAAGATGTGTAACATTCAGTAGTTGATCTCCTTTCATAAGCGTTATTCATGGGTTCATGTTACTGCAGGAATATGTCCACTGCAGTAAGTTGCATTACTGTGTCCATGACTTCAACCCTCTCTGTCCCCACACATTTAGCCATGTGACTGTGAAGTTCCTTCCACAAATGGTAATATATATTTCCTCACCCCATTGATGGTGAGTTGAGCAGAAGTGACACGAGGCCAGTTCTGGGCTGAAGCTGGAAGAGCATTGAGGGTGTCTCCTCCCTCTCTTGCACTTCTGCCATCAGCAGTGGGTTAATGAGCCTTGGGTGTAAGAGGTTTCTATAAAACTACAATCACCATAGAAAACCATCACAAACTGAGTGGCTTACAATAACACCAATGCACTGTTTACTATTTTGCAGTTCAGAATTCTAAAATGGGTCAGATTGGGCTAAAATCAGCATGTCAACAGGGCTGTATTTCTTCTGGAGGCTCTAGGGAGAATCAATTTCTTTGTCCTTCTGTGCTTCTAGAGGGTGCCCACGTTCCTTGGCTTGTGGCACCCTTTTCTGTCCTCAAAGCCAGCAACATCAGGCTGAACTCTTCTCACACTGCCCTTTCTCTGGTTCTCTCTCGGGTCTTTCTCTGTCCCTCCTGCCTCCGTTTTCTACTTTTAAGGACTCTGTGATTACAGTGGGCCCACCCAGATAATCCAGGATAAAATTCAAAATAATCTCATCTCAAGGTTACTTAATTAGCAAGCTTAATTCCATTTGCAGCCTCAATTCCCCTGTGCCATGTAACCTTATATAGTCATGAGTTCTAGGGAGTAGGGTGTGCGCATCTTTGTGAGATCATTAATCCACCTATGACAGGTAGCTCTTAAAACTGAGAGGTATATGGAGCAGATTTGAATCTAAACCCTGATCTGGAACCAAGCCCCGCTGAGATCAGCGGAGTGGCTCTATGGGACTTGCAGACATACCGGTGAGGCATAATGCCTGTTGTTACGGTCACTGAAATGTTGGGGTTGTTGGTTATTATTGTGGCAATTGTGGGCTAGATCATCTACGAACAAATCAGCTAAGAATTTTAACCTGGTTTCACAAGAGGCCAAAAATTGTGTGAAAATATGTCATATTCTGTCTTCTACAGGCTAAACGTGCTAATTATTTTATCTTTTCTTCATAGGATCTTCATTTACAGGTTTGTTCTGGTTTGCTGCCAACTCTGCATCACCACCATCTTTCTCTAGAGTGAGAATTATCTTCCCAGAATCCTTTCCTCACATGGCTCTGGGTTGGAGTTTGATGATGGGAAGTACTTAGGTATGATTTGGAAGGTAGAAGAGAAGGAATGGCCTTTAATCTCTGAAGGCAGCTGCAGGCAAAGGGGTGGGCAGATGAGAGGCTCACTGCATCTTCCCAGCCAGTCCTGAGAACATCCTCTTCAGTGCCCCAGGCTGAGCTCACCAGGGGTTGCGTCCCTGACCTTGTCTTCCTCAGCTCTTTGGATGGTTTTAAAGCCCATATTTCCTGTATTAAGATCCTTAATGCCTGGAATGTGTGGAATGGACTCTGTCTTCCTGACCAAACCCTGACGGATACAATGTCAACAGACATGAACTGAGACCATACAGTCAGTACACACAGTGCTCTCAGTTTGGCATTAGTCTCTGCTCCTTTGAGGGTTGTATCCACATATTTGACCATACTCTCTTCAAAGTCTGCTCAGAAAAATGCTCAGAGTTCTCTTATGAGAGACTCAGAGATTATTTTTATAAATTAATCATATTAAAATGCCTGGTATCACATTGACATAGACAATTTTTATACACATATGATTCATTAGTATTTTTATACCCTACATTCCTTTCTCAGATTCCTTTTCTTACCTAGATCAGCCTGTATTTTTTTCTGTTGAATTTCCTCATGGTTTGGCAAATGTGATATATTCTTTTAATGAAAATCATATTGGGCTTTAATTCCTGATTCTGAAATTTTAATAGCACACTTAACATAAGTGTCTTCAGTAATATAGTTAGCATATTTGAAAATTTTTGATCAGGCAATCAATGAAGTTATTGGTTAGGAGAGACCCTCGTATCAATCTCTGCCAAATACTACTCCATATATCCTTGCAGGCTAATGGCAAAGCCATTGTTATGACCTGTCCTGTGCAGCTTTGAAGTCTCTCAAAAGAGTAACTGTGAATATCACACTTTCTTAATTTGTGTTAATAATGATCCATGGGTTAGAATCAAAGGCTTTATTAAATTAAAAAAAAACTTTAGTAAAATATAAACGAAATTTAAAAAACCTATAAGACACTACTCAATTCATTAAAATCGATTTTACTAAATTTATAACTATACGATAAATTCTTGATATTTTATATTCGATTGTTGTGCACAATGATGTCAGCTCAAATTTTGGCTCAGCACACTGGCATTCATATTTGTTGGCATTTGACATTTGTTAATACATTAATATTTAATTTGTCATCTTTCATAAAGGACACATACATGATGGACACACTTGGCTGGTTCATTGATATGGGTATCTCTATTATAAAACCCATTATGATTTTATAAATAAAAAAGGTAACATTGGAATTACAATTGTAAATGATGATTCAAATGATGATCCAATCATAAAAAAGAATCTAATTTTTCCTCCTCCAAATTCAGGTGAACATTTGGATGATTCCTGCCTTACCATGTAATTGTTGCCTTTGTCTTTCTTACTCCTTTCCCTTTCTATCTATATGAGCCACGTGACAGCCATAGCCTTTAGACACTGGAACAGCCCTGCCTGCCACCATCATCTGTCCCAGGAGGAAGGTTTTCTTTTGAAAGTTCTTTACTACAGCAGACATTTGATGTAAGGTCTCCTTTGTGAGTGCACATGCTTGCTCTTCAGTCTGCCTGTGTTTCTGCACCCTTCCTTCTCTATGTCTGCCTCTTTCCCCTCACTCCCACCACTGTCATCTGGTACAGTGTTTGTACTTGTCCGGGATCCTGGAATGTGGTCCATTGCTTTAACCTGCTTCCCACTGCTGAGCTCTACTGGCTCCCGACTGCCTGCGTGGTTTGCCCCCTGGCTTGCCTTGCCCTTGGGTTTCAATCTTCACAATATTCAGAATCTTGCTTTCTGAGCATAGAGTACCATGCAGCCCAATTCATATGGTTCCTCTGCTCCTGACTTACCTGAATCTACCTCTTAACTGGGTTCCTTACCTTAAGGAAGGTCAGTGGCTTATGAAGTGAAAGTGATGTCTGTACAAATAAATTTTAATGGTGCCACAGCTTTCAAACTTTAGCAGTCCAGGTTGTTCAAGAACCACTTGATGTTCTGAATTTAGTATGTAGAAAAGTTTCTACAAGTAAAAAAAATATTTTCTAGCTTCTGAATATTTTATGGTTTTTATCATCAATGGAAATGAATTCTATCTTTATTGGAGGGGTTATGTGGAATCAAATATCTGAATAAATTATGTCATGTGTACACAGCAGCCTTTTTTCAAAATGTGATCTGTATGATATTTATTGATACTAGATGAATTAAACAAAGATTGTGTTTGCAAAATTTGGGAATTACTGGGTTTATCAAAGTTAGACAGATTTCTTTTATGTAGATTTTCTCTGAACCTTTTATATGTTAATTGAATTCTGAATCTTTATGATAAGAGATAAAGTTTGCGGAATATCCCTGAGTAGTTTGACTACAGGCTCCTTTTATCTATGTAACACTTTTTTTACTTCTCACTGGTTACCAGAATTCTATGGAATATGATTTGGGAAATGCTGCAAGATATGCTTTCAGGAAGCCTTTTAATGATAAAGTGCACAGATCAAAACAGCTCCCTCTCAGTAAGAGAAACCTGACTCATTGCAGCCTAAGTTAATATTAATCTGTGAGCCTGAGACAGGAACTCAGCAGGAGAGTTAGATACAGTCCAGAACTATCAAAGGCATGAGAACCAACAGGGCATTGTGATTGCTCTCTAGTGGAAATGCCTCTTGCAGGCAACCTTCCTTTTTCATTTCAAAGGCCCAATGCATCCAGACTGTGGAGCTTTCTCTTCTACTGCTTTCTTGTAACAAGAACCATGTGACAGAACTAGTTCCATCCAACTCTCTCTGTTCACATGAGGGTGTTTGTGGGTTTGAAGCTTTACTGTCAAAAGTACATGTTACTTTTGAAGTAGAATCTGTTAAAAGATCAAAGCAAACTGGACAGGTCTGTAGTCTACAGATTTCTCTAAGTTTTAATCACACAAATAGTATTAAGTTCTTATAACAGATATGAGGCAGAATAACATTTTTATATATTAAGCATGTGTTTACAGTCCTTGTATTTTTCTGTTCCCTGTGAGCTTCTTGGCCCCATTTCATCCCACAAACTCCAGGTCCTATAGCTATTGCCTTAGGGAAAAGAACATAGGAGAAATAAAAAATTGAACAGCAAAATATTTGCCTTTTAGATCCAATGCCTAAGTTAGGACTAAAGAATAGATCTTGAAGAGTAGCTGAAGACACTGGATATATTGACCATAGTCTAAATGAAGAGTTTGGAGGGAGAAGAAAGAAGACGGAAGACCATGTTGTGAGCAGAGGTCAGGGGTCCAGGACTAGAGAACCAGACCTGAATGATAGGAGGAGCATTGGCATCCAGGAACTGTCTCATCTCCACCTGAGCCATCACAGTGCCTGAAACCATGTGAAAGCCTAGAAATCACCAACCAACCATCAAATTTTCATTGAAGGGAGCCTAGTGCATTGCTTGTACCAAGATGGCATGTTAAATATAGTTTCCATTGGCATCAAAGGATGCCCTCCCACCAGTCTTTGACAGCTTGACATCCAAGAAGAGTGATTCCCAACTGTGGGCTGAAATTGTGCCCCCAGACTTATCTTATGTGAATAACTCTCTTTCCAGCAGCCCAGGACACTAATGATCTCTTTGGAGACAGAAGATCTCTAGACACCTAGATGAGTAGTAACGATGCAGAAGAGAAAGCCTCTGAGGTCACTTGTGCAGTTCTAAATAGAACCAGCTCAAACTCTCCCTAGGCCAGACCAAAAAACACCTCATCTCTCTCTGTTTTACAGATATTCCTGACTCTTGACAAACTCGGGCTGATGTTTGGCCAGAGAAATGTATTTCTAAAATATGTTAACACATTTCTTGACGGAAGAACCAACTAACTGCATTTCTTTTATTGTTTAAAATTTATTTCCAATAACATTATGAATTTGTAAAATGTCTAGCTGTAGTTGTAAAATCTTCCATGCAGAATAGTATTCCAGAGCGGTGCTTCTCTGGAAGAGTTAGTGCAACAGACCATAATGGAGATGTGCTTTTGTCTCCAACAATATTCTGAGGACCACGATAGCATCTGCTGACAGTGGCTCTTCCTTTTATGGCTTGTGCCATATACCACCCACCTTCCAAATACTCAAACAATTGTGTCTCTCTTCAGTGCAGAGCCACGGGGCTGAACTTCTGATATTATTGTGAAAATTCTTAGTGTCCGTGTGAGGTTTCAGAAGTGATAAATATGCTATTAGTCTCATCTGATTTAGGCTTCCATTCTTGCCTCTAAAACTAAAATGCTTTGCATCTATATAAACCTTGAAATAATCTCTCTAAGCATGTGTGTCTGGAAGCATTTCCATTTTATTAGAGCAACTGAAGTCCCCTAGGATATTTGAAATGCTTAAACTTTCATCTGGCTTACTGATAATGTCCTATATGCCGGGCATTTCCATTTTTATTTGTACGTTTTCTTTTTCTACATGATCAACTTTCATTGTTAAATCTTCTTTCAAGTCACAGGTAACTTTCCCAGAATAGCAGATGAAAAGCTATGAAAATATTGTTGCATATTCCAACATGGTATTTTTGGAAAATACCTTTTTTTGTATTCAAATATCTTGTTTCTTAGAGTTGTATTTATGCATAAAGTTTTGTTGAAGAGGTTAGTGCACAATAAATAATATATGTATTGTATACATGTATATATTGTATATATGAAGGACCAGGCTGTTTTAGGCAGTATCTAGGAGCTGAATGGAAGATAATGTTGTAAAATGCATTTAAAAAGAGCTCACAGCCACCCCCTTCCCCTTTCGCCACACTCCTAGCCACAAAAATTGTATGTCTTCATCCCTTAGTTAACATGTTCATTTGAAACAAATTTGAAAAAGCTCCTCTAAAGTCTACTTTTCTTCCATCTTAACTACCGATTAAGATAAGCCTGCTAGAGCCTTCTGTTTGCATAAATAGTAGCGGGTCTCCCCTTTTGGCCTCAACATCCAACCACTAGAAGAAGAGTAAAATGCTAAGTGCATTTATTTTTCATATCCTAGACCCAAAATTGAGTCTCTAAATCTTTATAATTGTCTGATTATAAGAAATTCAGGAAAACTTTCTGAGCCTCAGCTTCTAAGTTGTAAAATGAGGATATTAAGATCTGCCACAACCACTTCAGAAAGCTCTTACAAAAGGAGATGATGTCATGTGAAAGGACATTTAACATTAAAAGTGGCTATTAATGTTCTAGGAAGAGAGAATTTGTACCTGTAATCTCAGGGATCCTCAAAACAAACATGTGAGGGGCATATTGTTATTCCTGATTTCAGATGAAGAAATCAATAAGAGAAAAATTAAATTTAATTTACTTGTTCAAGGTTCTACAGTTTGTACATGGCAAATTTCTGCATGACAAACAACATAAAAATTCAGAAGCCTAAAAACAAATAAGGAAAAAAATTGCAACCCCTGACATTTGGGATAAAGTTTATTATATTTTATAAACCATGAAACAGATTTTAAAAATCAACTAACAGAAAAATGACATATGATATGAGCTAGAAGCTCACAGAAAAATAAGAACTGCCAAAGTATTCTTAGATGTTAACCTAACCAATAAAAATATACAAATAATAATAATAATGAATTTTTTGTATGTATATATGTGTTTCAAATGGTCAAAAATGATTTTAAAAAACCCCACTGTGTTGTCAAGAGTCTACGAGAAAAGTTCTCCATCCACTCTTGATGAAAATATAAATAAAAATGAATTTCATAATGCCTTTTAGTAATTTCTATTAAAATTTATGACATCTTATCCTCTGACCCAGTAATTCCACTTTTAGAACTTTACCCCGCAGGTATTTATACAAATACATACTTTTCAACCTTATATGCAGTAGAAGAAAATTAGAAACACTACAAATGAATCCCAGTAAGAAATTGGTTAAATGAATTATGATCTGAGTATACAGTAGGATACTCTGCAATCATTAAAAGTAATAAGACAAAATTATTTATGTGACATGGAAATATGACCGAGATATATTTTGAAGTGGGAAAAAGTTTCAAAACAATGTCTAGCATTTTTTTTATAAGGTGTATATCTATATACATATCTATTTGGCATATACATTTACAATTTCTAGAATATTTACACCAATTTCATAACAGTGGTTATTTATTTGGGGGGGTGGAAACAAGATGATGAGAGACTTGCTTTCTCTATTTATATAATCTCTTTAATGTTCAAATACAAAGGCTATCTCCTCCCAAGCTTGTTTTCTTTCCGTTGCCCCATATTACCTCTGGAAAATGCTTTGTAAAGCACCAAGAATGAAATTACCATTATTTGTAATTTTTCTTGTGTTGGTCTGATGAGTTTCGCCATGACCGGGTAGTTCTTTTGTGGTTAGCAGAGTTCTACCAAATCACTTCTCATTGTCCTTCTTTGCTGTTTGTGCCAGTCATTTGCCTGTTTCACCAAGATCTATTCCCCAGTTTTCCCTTCTCTCTTTTTTCCCCTCTCTTTTCTGTTTTCAGTCTCAAAAGTCTGACTCTGCCAACTACACTTCCCAGGAGGCCCTGTCCGCTGGCCTCCAGTTAGACATTGGAAGGAGGGAGGAGGAGAGAAGCCAGGGCATTTCCCTCCTTCCCTCTGCTTTGGCATCTTTGGTGGACAGTAGCTTTTTCTCTCTGGGGTCCCCTCCCTCCAAGGGCCAGCTGCTTCCTCCCTCCTCAGCAGCTTTGCTCCTGAGCTTTCATTGCTCTCTTTGACTCTCCACCGGAGAGCAGCTTCCTGTCTCTGCAAATCTTTTGACTGTCTCGCTTTCTATGTTTATATTTTCAACTTTCTTAATACCATTTTAACTGGTCCCTTGTATGAAAAGGCTCTCTTGGACTATATGGCATGGTTTATGTATTCTGATGGGACACTGGCAGAAACACAATTTATATTCAATTTATTCACCACAAATTTCACTGCTTGATAAACTGAATGTATAATAAACGTAAAAGGACAGTGTGTCCTCTTGGAGTTGGAGAGAAGAAAACTAACAATTCAGCTAAGAATTTTCCTACCATTTAAAAGAAAAACACTGTTACCCTGTCTAAGCAGTAGTATTTTCCCCATATCACAGTAAGGCGATAGTGACTCAGAAAGATTAATTAATTGGCTAATAAATGGCAGAGCTGGGATTCATAGGCAGGTCTTTCTGATTCTGAAGCCCAAGTTGTGTCCAAGATGTTCTAAAATTGATTTTTTTCCTTGTTTAGTGTTCTCTTTTGCTTCATTTCTTCAGGGGTCCACCATCCACTCATCTCCTTCCAGCATGGTGTCTTAGATTTCTATTACACTCCTTACTCTCTGCTCTGCCACAGAAATCACTTACCTGTTGTGCTACTCTTCCTTCATGCCTTGCTTTCTGCTAATCTGATAAACAAATTTGAGCCAAGCTAGTATGTGATCATAATTGCTGCTCTGCCAGCAGAATGAAATGGATTTGAAATTTTAGCTCAAATCTCCAATAGTTACACTAAAAACATTTATTCATTCATTCGACTTTTCTTTCCCTCCAACATATTGGTTGCTAGATACACAGCACTGAACAAGACAGATTGCAGCCTGGAAAAGAAGAGAGTCATCAAACCATTTTATTGAGTTCTATGTAAGAGAAATGTTCTATGGAAGCCTATGAGAGGAAATTGTACTGTAGAGTCCAGAAATACTTCCCTAAGGAAATGGAATTTTTGTTGACCATAAAGGTGGCATTAGATAAGTAAAGGCTGAGTAGGTGGAAGAGAGAGAGAAAAATTATATGACAGGACATACATAGGCCCTAGTGCAAGAAAGAGCATGGCCTATCAGAGGAATATTTTTTTAAGGCCAGTAATGTTGGAGTGTAGAGAGAAGAGCAAGTGAAGACAGGAGAGGAGGGAGCCTGAGCACAAAGACCCTCGAGGACATGTTACAGATTATGGACTGTGTCTCTTCTATCCTAAGAGGAATGGGAAACCACTGAAAGCTATTTAACAAGGAGAAGACATGACAAGATCTTGCTTTCTTTTTTTTTTTTTTTTGAGACAGAGTCTCACTGTGTTGCCCTGGCTAGAGTGCCGTGGCTTCAGCCTAGCTCACAGCAACCTCAAACTCCTGGGCTCAAGCGATCCTCCTGCCTCAGCCTCCCGAGTAGCTGGGACTACAG
>CAUYRB010102334.1:0-13588 GCA_963574695.1 Propithecus perrieri | reverse complement strand
CATCCTTCGGGTAGTGCGCATTGCACTCCATGTGTATACAAATGAGTTTTTAAAACTAAATGTTTATACTAATATTCCCTTGGATCTATTAGGAAAATTCCATTAACATTATTATGTATAGTCAGGGACAATCCATTATTTCCCTGGTGAACCCTTAGCTTTCTTCTGACACTTTGCCATAGTTCATCCCTCTCTTGATTTTCTCCTTAACTTTTCATCTTTGATTTAATTCCTCATGTCTCCATTTAGTTCTTCCATTCTCTCTATGCTTTCACTCTTTCCTTGAAGATTTTTAAAAATAAGATAGAGGAAAGGGAATAAAAGCACTTAATTTTAATATACATATAATTTTCTTTTAAATCTCTCCTTTTTTTAACCCTCCCTATGAAACCTGTCCTTCGAGGTTCATTGTACTTAATATATAAAAAAGGCTTAGAAAACAGTCCAGATGTAAACATTTCTGTAAGGAGGAAGATTTAGGGACCTCACATAAAACTTACACAGCTACAGGAAACTTCTCCCAACTACAGAATCCCTTCTTGCTTTATAGAGTGTGATTCTATTTACTTTACTCAAGACTTCAGGTTTGTTTTTAATTTGATTTGCCTATTGAGAGCAATGCAATATTTAATCAGCCTCTGTTTCCTGAGCTTTTTCCTCCCTTACTTCTGAAGCTTCCCAGATGTATGCACGGCAGGGACTCACATCCTGTTATAGACGTTAATATATTTCACCCTTGCAAATCGTCCTTTAGGACTGTTCTTCCATTCAGGTATTACAGAGTTCTCCATTATGCTGTAACCTTGGCTACTGTAAATTTAAGTTGGTTCAAATCATGTCTTTTTTTAGACGAAGTGCAGGCACCTTGTCTTCAACTTTCAAGGAGGCTGTCTTATAACACCAGAGGAAGCTGGCAACTTTATGTGAAACACATGGTGAGCCCGCAACATTCGCCAGTTAATGACCAGAATGCAAAGCAGTCTAAACGAGGAGGGCAATATGCACTAGTGTCTGAAGGAAAACAGCAATGAATTAGAAGAGATTATTTGTGCAAAGATTACTTTGAAGGCAGATTATGATTTTTGGAGAGAATATTGTAGAATAATAATCTGTTGTAACTGAGAGAACATAGAGGTCATTCATTCGAAATCCAAAAGAGAGATTTTGTGAAACAGAAAACTGAGATACTTAATATAGGTTTACATTAAAAGTATACCCATTTTAGAATATCTCTTAATCTTACTTTTTTTGTTCTTAATCTTTATTACTGGTCACCGGTATAAAAATTGGACACAGATTCTTTTTGTTCCAAATCATTTTAACTGTGCCTACAGAGACAATGTCCTAATAGAACATAATTTTTTTTTCAAAAAGTCTGCCTTTTTTCCCAAACTTTTTAAAGTAAAATTTTCTCAAATTAAAGAAAATTTTAAAATTTGGAAAAAATATCTAATTATCCACTTAATGAAGCTATAGATCTGGGTTTTCAGAGTATTTTATTACGAAGTAATTTAAAACCTTTCACTTTTTCCTGACTGAAAATATTATGTAACTATAAACTTAGGAAAGACAAAATCTGTATAAAGAAGAGTTAAAAAAAATCATCCCTCAATCAACAATACATTCTGGTGTAGTTTCTTCTTTTTATACTTATCGGAATTATTTTTTATATACAGATTTATAAACTATTCTGTCATTTTAGCAATATGTCAGGACATTTTTATGCCTTTATATGTTCTGTTTATTTCAATAACTGCATAAAATTTTACCAAATGTATATATCGTCGTGTGTGTGTGTGTGTGTGTGTGTGTGTGTGTATTACCCCATTATTTAATTCTGGGAATTTATTATAAGTTATATATTAATAAATAATTGGATTTAAATATTTTTACATAGACCCCTTTTCCTAAACTAAAAAAAAAAAAAAAAAAAATCATTTCCTTGGAAGAGATTGCTAGAAGTGTCCAAAATATGCTAACATTTTTAAAGGTCAATTTTTTCCATAAACCTTTTGCCAATTTCTACTCTCCCGCTGGTGTATGAGACTGCCTGACTCACTTCAATTTTGCCAGCAATGAATTATATAGGCCATATTATTAGATCAGACCAGTCTAGAAAAGTCATTAGTTAATTTAGAAAGCCATTTAAGATGGAAATCATTAAAAATATGTATTTCATAAATTTTATTTAAACTTGAAATGCAAATTAATTTGTTTCTCTTTTGATTTAGCAAGGATTTTTCTTTTTATTTATTTATGTATTTATTTATTTTTTCCTTTTTTTTTAATTTCAGCATATTATGGGGGTACAGATGTTTAGGTTATGTATGTTGCCCTTGCCCGCCACACCAAGTCCGAGTTTCAAGTATGTCCATCCTTTGGATGGTGCACATTGCACTCTTTGTGTATGCATATACCCGTCCCCTCCTACCCCCTCCCCCCTGCCCGACATCCAATAGATGTTACTCTTATATGTGCACTTATGTGTTGATCAGCTAATACCAATTTGATGGTGAGTACATGTGATGCTTGTCTTTCCATTCTTGGGATACTTAGTAGAATGCGTTCCAGCTCTATGACTTATTTGTTTGCTATCACCTTTCTTGCGTATACCACATTCACCTTGTCTCACTATGATTTCTGTTTTTGTTTTTTAAATGAAGCAAGAATCCAGAACACTTGTGAGGCAATCAGAGTGCAGAATCCTTCATATTTTTAAACATTTTACTCTCTTTTTTATGTTGTCTTATTCAAATCTAATTTCACAAACATTTTTGAAAGGTTACCTTTCTTCCTTTCAAAGAATAAAACTTAACATTTATGAAAATAGCAACTTTCTCTTTTCAATTCTGGTTTATCAGTTTGGGTATTATTTAGTTAAAATAATACAGCAATATAAAGTAAAACTGGAAATATCACTTATTTTGGTAAAATAAGGGAAAAGACTGACAGAGCAAGGACTACAACATGATGGAGATAATTCTAAACTCTTCATACACATTATTTCATTTTTATTTTCCCAACATACTTTCGAAGGGAATATTATTCCCATCTTACAGGCAAGAAATTTTAAATTTGGAGAGTTTAGGTATCTTTGCCAAGGGAAATACACTAGAAAGTTTCTTAATTGAGATTTATGTTGATATAATAGCACTTTTAAGTAATCTACTGTCTATTTTCCAATTGTCAGTTGACCTAATAATGTCTTTTTCATCAGTTTTCTCCTTCCAGTGTGAGAGTCAGTCTATAGTCAGTAGAGTCAGATAATACATTCAGTTGTTATGTCTCTTTAACCCCCTTTAATCTGCAGCAGTTCCATAACCTTTGTCTTTTGTGACATTGACATTTTTGAAGACTATAGTCTCCCCAACCTTTTGTTTTTAAATAAAGTATTCATCATTTCAGATTTTACAATGTCTTCTCGTGATTCCATAGGGGTTATGCATTCAAGATTGTATCTTCGAAGTATCATATAGCTGCTGCTAATTTTGATTGCCTGATCCAGGTGTTGCCTAACTTCTCCACTGCATAACCGGTTCTTTTCTTTCCCCCTAATTCCAGCTAACAATGAGCCACACTGTAAGTCCACAAGAATATATTCTTATTAAAATTTTCACCTAGATTTATCATCTGTTGATCGTTTCCCTGATTCAATCTTACCATAATGATTGCAAAATGATTGGCCATGTGAGCATCCTTTCACATTTACCATTCACCTTGCGACATTTCACTGTTAGCAAGAGATGGAGATGTTCCTTCTAGTCTATCATCTATCAACGTATCTGTCATCTATTCATTTATTCATCTATTTTAAAGGCATGAGTCTCTGAATTCCTATATTTTTAGCAATTTGTATTAATAACTTATGATGGTTCTTAATTTTTTTGGTGTTCAAATAGTCCCAGCTTCAGCCAATAGTAGCAAACTGAACGTTGGCTTTTGTGTCATTGTGTTACATGTGTTTTAAAACCACTTTCTATTTTGTGGAATAACAGAATACTCCAGGTTCATCTCGTACCAACCCTGCCCCAGCCCTGGCATCAGACATTTCTCAGAAGCACCCTGGTTCATGTTAGTGAAAAATGGTATTACCAGCCAAAGAAACTGTCACAAGAGCAAACAGACAAGCTACAGAATGAGAGAAAATTTTTACATGCTACAAATCCGATAAAGGGCTGATAACCAGAATCTACTTAGAACTTGGGAAAATCAACAAGAAAAAATCAAACGACCGTATCAAAAAGTGGGCAAAGGACATGAATAGAAACTTTTCAAAAGAAGACAGAATAATGGCCAAAAAACATATGAAAAAATGCTCAACATCTCTAATCATCAGGGAAATGCAAATTAAAACCACAATGAGATATCACTTATCTCCAGTCAGACTGGCCTTTATCAAAAAGTCTCAAAACAATAAATGTTGGCGTGGATGCGGAGAGATAGGAACACTCATGCACTGTTGGTGGGACTGCAATCTAGTGCAACCTCTGTGGAAACAATATGGAGATACCTTAAAGAGGTACAAGTAGAAGTACCATTCGATCCAGCAATCCCATTACTGGGCATCTACTCAAAAGAACAAATGATACTGTATAAGAAAGACAACTGTACCTGAATGTTTATAGCAGCACAATTGACAATTGCAAAGATGTGGAAACAACCCAAGTGTCCATCAATACATCAGTGGATTAATAAAATGCGGTATATGTATAGCATGGAGTACTATTCAGCTTTAAGAAACAATGGTGATATAGCACCTCTTGTATACTCCTGGATAGAGCTGGATCGCATTCTATTAAGTGAGGTATCCCAAGAATGGAAAAACAAGCACCACATGTACTCACCATCAAATTTGTGTTAACTGATCAACACATAAGTGCACATATAAGAATAACATCTATTGGATGTTGGGCAGGGGGGAGGGGGGAGGGGCCGGGTATATGCATACACAAAGAATGCAATGTGCACCACCCGAAGGATGGACATATTTGAAACTCGGACTTGGAGGGGGGGCAAGGGAAACATACATAACCTAAACATCTATACCCCTATAATATGCCGAAATAAAAAATAAAAAATAGTGATAGAGAAATCAAGACTTTTATAGACAAACAAAAATTGAGGGAATTTGCTGACAGTAGACCTGCCTTGCAATAGATGTTAAAAGAAGTCATATACAAAGAAGAAAAGTTATATAGCTCAGATACTCAGATCTACAAAAAGAAAGGAAGAAAATTGGAGAAGAAATAGTGAAGGTAAAAATAAAAACTTTTATCTGTCTAATTCTTAATTTATGTAACACAATAATATGTTCAAAATATAAATATATTTGATTATGTTTGCTTATATGTGGTCACACACATATATGTATATGCTTATGTATGAGTGAAATACATGGCAGCAATGATAAAATGGACAGGCAAGAGAAATTAGGATTGTTATTATTATTATAAGGAACTCACACTACCTTTGAAGCAGGACAGTGTTATTTGAAAGTGTATTTGGATTAGTTGTAAACGCATATTGCAAACTCTAGCACATCTACTTAAAAAAACAATATATATGTATATGTGTGTGTCACACACCCACACATAATTAATATACTAAGAAATGAGAGAAAATGGAATCACAAAATGCTCAGTTAAAACCACAAAGGGCAGGAAAAAGTGTAGAATACAAAAATAAAGACAAAGAACAAGAGAAAAAAATAGAAAACAGTAACGAAAATGGTAGATATTAACCCAACTAGATCAATAATCACTTTAAACATCTATGGTCTAAATAAATCAATTAAAAGATACAGCATGTCAGACTGAATCATAAAATAAGACCCAATTATATGTTATCTACAAAATAGTCTACTTTAAATATATAGATACACATAGATTAAAAGTAAAAGGATGAAGAAAGATATACCATGTTAACACTAATCAAAAGAAAACAAGAGCAGCTATATTAATTTCAGACAAAGCAGTCTTTAGACCAAGAAAAGTTATCTGAAATAAAAAGGAGCATTAAATAAGGACAAGGGGGTCAATACTCCAAGAAGAGATAACAATCCTTAATGTTTATGCACCTAAAAACAGAGTGTCAAAATACATAAGGCAAAAACTTACAGAACTGAAAAGAGAAAGAAATAAATCCACTATTATATTTGGAGATTTTAATACCCTTCTATCATAAATAGATGCACCAGGTAGATTACTAGTTAGGACATAATGGAATTCAACAGCATCATCAAACAACTGGATATAATTGACATTTATAGACTAATTTATTAAACAACAGATTACACATCCTCCTCTACCTCATTGGAACATTCACCAGTATAGATCACGTTCTGGGACTTAAAACAATGTCTTCATCATAATATCTGCTCTCAGACCACAATGGAAATATACTAGAAATCAATAACGGAAAATAGTTAAAAAATCCCAAAATACTTAGAGATCAAGCAACACACTTTTAAACAACACAAGAGTCAAAGAAGAAATTCCAAGAAAAAATTTTTTTTTAATTTTTAAATAAATGAAAATACAATTTATCAAAATTTGTGGGATGTAGCAAACAAAGTGCTTAGAGGTAAACTTTTATAGCATTGAGTGCATATATTAGACAGAAAAGATATAAATCAATAATCTAAGTTTCTACTTTAGGAAACTAAGAATAAAGCAAATTAAATTCAAAATAAGCAGAATAAAAGAAATAATACAAATTAAACCAAAATAGGTGAAATTGAAAATAACAAATCATAGAGAAAATCAATGAAATCAAAAGCTGGTTCTTTGAAAAGATCAATAAAATCAATCAACCATTAGCCAGGCTTAGTAAGAAAAAGAGAGATGACACAAATTGCTAATATTGACACTGGCAGAGGTGGAGTCACTACAGATCTTATGAACATTAAAAGAATAATAAAGGAATATTATGAACAACTGTATATCCACATTTTGATAACCTAGATGAAATGTGTCAATTTTTTGAAATTCACACAAATAGTCTAAATAAACCTGAAATGAAATGGAATCAATAGATCTATTAACAGAATGGAATCAATAATTAATAACTTTCTGAAACAGAAACCACCAAGCACAGATGTGTTTATCTTTAAGGAAGAAATTATATCAATTTTCTACAAGCTTTTTCAGAAGGCAGAAGTAGAGAAAATACTTCCTAACTTATTATTCTAGGAGGCCAACATTACCCTAATACCAACCAGATAAAGATATTATTATAAGAAAAGAAAACCACAAACCAATATCTCTCATGAACATAGATGTAAAAATTCTCAAAAAAATCATTAAATCAATTCAAGCAATGTACAAAAAGAAATACATCAAGACCAAGTGGAATTTATCGTAGCTATGAAAAGCTGTTTAAACATTTAAAAATCAATTAATGTAATCCACCATATCAACAGGCTAAAGAAGAAATATCACATGACCATATCAATAAATGCAAAAAAAAATTGACAAAATCCCACACCCATTCATAATAAAAACTCCCAGAAAACTAAGAATAGAGGGGAACTTCCTCAGTTTGACACCTATAGTTAACATTGTACTTAATGGGGAGAAACTCAGAGCTTTCTCACTAAGATTCAAAATAAGGAAGACATTTTCTCTCACCACTGCTTTTCAGCATATTGAATTCCTAGATCATTCACTAAGACAAGACAAGAAAAGAAAAGAAAAGAAAAGAAAAGAAAAGAAAAGAAAAGAAAAGAAAAGAGAAAAGGAAAGATATATAGATTAGAAAGGAAGAAATAAAACTGTCTTTGTTCACAGATGTGATCATTTATGTAGACAATCTGAAAGAATCAATAAAAAATCCTCCTGGAACTAATAAGTGATTATAGTAAGGTTTCAAGATAAAAGATTAATATACAGTAGGCAATCACTTTCCTATATGCCAGCAATGAATAAGTAGAATTCAAATTTTAAAACACATTATCATTTACACATAATTAGCACTCAAAAACATAAAATACTTAGGTATAAATCTAATAAAATATGTATAAGATTTATATGAGGAAAACAAGATTCTGATGAAACAAATCAAATAACTAAATAAATGGAGAGATATTTCATATTCATGAATAGAACGACTCAATATTGTCAAGATGACAATTCTTCTCAATTTGATTTTTAGATTCAATGAAATCCCATTCAAAATCACAGCAAATTATTTTTGTGGATATTGACGAAATTATTGTAAAGGTTTTATGGAGAGGCAAAAGACCCACAATAGCCAACTCAGTATTGAAGAACTGACACTACGTGACCCCAAGACTTACTATAAAGTTATAGTAATCATGACAGTATTGATATTGACAAAAGAATACACAAATAGATTAACGGAACAGAATAGGAAGCTCATAAATAAATTCACTTAAATATAGTCAACTGCCAGGCGTGATGGCTTGCACCCTGTTATCCCAGCTCCGTAGGAGGTTAAGGTAAGAGGACTTCCTGAGGCTAGGAGTATGAGACCAGCCTAGACAACATAGTGAGACCCCATCTCTACCAAAAAAAAACCTGAAAAATAATTTAGCCAGGTGTGGTGGTATGTGCCTGTGGTCCAGCTACTTGAGAGACTGAAGCAGGAGGACCATTTGATCCCAGGAGTTCGAGAACATAATGAGCTATAATTGTGCCACTGCACTCCAGCCTGGGTAACAGAGTGGACAAAACAGCAAAGGCAGTACAATGGGGCAAAAATAGTCTTTTCAACTAATGATGTCTGAACAATAGGACATCCCATCCCCTCCCCCCCCAAAAATGAATCTAGACATGAACATTACACCCTTCATAAGAATTAAGTCAACGTTGATTATAGACCTAAATATAAAATAGAAAACTATAAAACTCCAAAAAGGTAACATACAAGAAAATCTAGGTGAACTCAAATATGGAGATGATCTTTTAGAGTCAACACCAAAGGCACTATCCATGAAAGATAATTGATAA
Organism: Propithecus perrieri; assembly: GCA_963574695.1. Classification (NCBI taxonomy): domain Eukaryota; kingdom Metazoa; phylum Chordata; class Mammalia; order Primates; family Indriidae; genus Propithecus; species Propithecus perrieri. The sequence continues at coordinate 4,619 of CAUYRB010102334.1, read as the reverse complement.
ACCAGACTTCATCAAAATTAAAACTCCTGTTCTGTGAAAGACAATGACAAGATAATGTGAAGAAAAGCCACATATTGGTGAAAAAATTGCAAAAGACACATCTGACAAAGGACTGCTATCCAAAATGTACAGGGGACTCTTAAAACTCAACAATAAGAAAACAACCAAATAAAAAATGAGCAAAGTACTTGAACAGACACTTCACCAAAGAAGATGGCAAATAAGCATATGAAAAGATGTTTAACATCATATGTCATTATGGAATTGCAAATTAAAACAACAATAGGATCCACTAAACACTTTCTAGAATGGCCAAAATCCAAAGCACTGACAATACTAAATCCTTGGAAAAATGCTGAGGAAGAGGAACTCTCATTTATTGCTGGTCATAGTGCAAAATAGTACAGCCTCGTGTGAAGACAAAACATACTCTAACCACATGATCCAATAACTGCACTCTTTGGTATATACTCAAATGAATTAAAAAGATATGTCCTTATAAAAACCTACACACAGATGTTTATAGCAGTTTTATTCATAATTACCAAAACTTGGAAGTAACCAATATATCCTTCAGTAGGTGAATCGATAAACTGGTACATGTAGACAATGGAATATTATTCAGTGCTAAAAAAGAAATGAGCCTTCAAGCCATGAAAAGACATGGGAGAAACTTAAATACATATTAGTAGCTAAGAGAAGCCAATCTGAAAAGGCTACATACCATCTGATTCCAACTACAGTCAACCCTGGGAGGGTTCTACATCCCTGGGTTCTGCCTTTGTGGATTCAACCAACTGCAGATAAAAAATATTCAGGAAAAAGAATGGATGGTTGTATCAGTACTGAACATGTACAGACCTTTTTTTCCTTGTCATTTCCTAAACAATACAGTATAGCAACTATTTATAAATCATTTACATTGTATTAGGTATTATAAGTAATGTGGAGAAAATTTAAAATACAGAGGAGAATGCATATTGTTTATATGCAAATATTATGCCATTTATATAAGGAACTTGAGTATGGGTGAATTTTGGTATCTGTGGAGGGTGCTGGAACTAATCTCCTGCAGATACCTAGGGACAACTGGATATGACATTCTAGAAAGGGCAAAACCACAGAGACAGTAAAAGGATTCATGGTTGCCAGGGGCAAGGGAAAAGAGAGGGGTGAATAGGCAGAGCACAGAGGATGTTTAGGACACTGAAATTACTCTCTATAATACTACAATAGTGCGTACTTGTCATTATACATTTGTCAAAACCCATAGAATTTACAACACCAAGAGTGAACCTTAATGTAAACTATAATGACATGTCAACGTGTGTTCATTAATAGTAACAAATATACCACTGTGGCGCAGGATGTCAACAGTGGAAAGACTGCATGTGTGAGAACCGGAGTATATGGGAACTCTCCAAACTTGCTGCTCAATTTTGCTGTGAACCTTAAACTGCTATAGAAATAGTTTATTAAATAGGAAAAAAAGAAAGAAATTAAGTACTGATTCATGCTACAAAATGGATGGACCCTGAAAACACTGCGCTAAGTGAAAAGTCAGTCATAAAAGACTACATGTTGTGTGATTTCATTTATATGAAATATTCGGAATGGTCAAATCTATAGAGACAGAAAATAGATTAGTAGTTGCCTAGGGCTGTGAAAGTTGGGGGAATTGAGGAATGATTGCTAAATGTTATGGGATTTCTTTTTAAGGTAATGAAAATTTTATAAAATTGCTGTGGTGAGGTTGCACAATGCTGTCAAAATTTTAAAACCCATTAAAACGTTCGCTTTAAATGGGTGAATTTATGGTAGGTGAATAATATCTCAAAAAGCTGCTTAAAAATATTTTGAATGGTTAACTGAGCTCCCCCCCCATGCCAAAAACAAAAAACAAAGAAGGAAATCCATATAGACCAAAACAAAACAAAACAAAACAAAAATAGATCAGTGAATGTGTGAGGCTACAGCTTCCTAGACAAGATTATTGGTACCATCTAAATGCTGATGTTTGAAAACCAAGGAGAAAATACTTGGTCCTATGAAAAGCCAGGATTTGAAATTGAGCCTTCTCTGCATTAAATTATACCCCATACTGAGATGCTGAGTGAATGCATAGATGAGGACGAATCACCTGCCAGCCAGGGTGCTATCAGCAAACCTTATCCAAGATTGAGAAAGAACTCATAATGACCTCTTGTCAGTTTTGAATTCCAATTTATATAATTCGTATAGTTCATAAATCTCCAAAATGAAAATTACATAAAAATTGGTCCCAGCCTGTTAAGAACCCTGGAGTTCCCAGAAGACGCACAAAATAGCCTGGAGGCATCACAGAATTCCCCACCTCAAAATCCCAACTGAGTATAGGCTTATATCCCCAAATTACAAAATACAGTAAGACACGATCTCCATAAGCAAGAATAAAAACCTAGAATATTAGCATAGACACCCTTAGAAAATCAAGTTATATGACAGCTACTATAAAATAAGTTTGTTTAAAATGTTAACATGAGTCAAATTGGAGAGATTAAAAAAGAGACCAGATCAAAATTCAAAAAAGGAAAAACATAATCATTAAAATTTTAAAATGTAGTGGATAGATTAAACAAAGCTAAAATAAAAATTAGTGAACTGGAAGGTAGATCTGAAAAAATATCTAGAATGCTGCATAGAGCAAACAGGCTGAAATATGAAAATGCTGTTCAGAGTCAAGAAGAATAGAATGAGAAGTTCCAAACTATTTCTAAAAATATTTCCAAAAGGAGAGAATTAAGAGAATGTGGGAAATACAATATTAAAAAAGAAAATACCTTGAATTTTCTTATAAATAATAAGATTTGAATATAGAATTTAGGAGGAAAAATGAATCCTAAACAAGATAACTAAAAAAGAAAATTCTACCTAGACCTCAGAGTGAAACTGCAGAACATTGAAGACAATGAAAATATCTTAAAAGAAACCAGAATAAATGACAATTTACCTTTACATGCAAAGAACAAAACTTATATTAATAGCATAATTCTCACTAGCAACAGTTGAAGCCAGAAGACAATAGAATATTTTCCAAGATCTGAGAGAAAATAACTGTCAACTCTCAATTCTAGCTGTCATACAAAATTTGAAATACTTCGAAAAGCAAAATTCCCTTTAATGATGACATTTAATGAACAAATACCTAATCTTGCTCTCTTCCCTCCCTCCCACCGCCTGCCAGCACCCCTTATGGTTGCTGGAATCCCCTGGAAACCATGGAACAAAAGAACTTACGGATGCAGTTTATATAGAAGAGGCTCCAGAGACAGAAAGAAGAGTAGACAAGCGTGGAAAAAGATCTGGAGAAACAAAAGATGTTGAACTACTTACTGTTCCAATTTATGCATGATCTTGTAGTGAAGTATAAATTATTGAATTTTGGATAAATCATGGAATCTATAAGATTTCATTAATACTTGGACACTTTCAGCATCAAAATAATGACACTAGTAGATTATAATCTATCAAAGAAAATAATCAATTACTACATATTGGTATAGATAAATAAGGAAAATTGAAGAAAGCTAATAGAAGGCCAACTAATAAACATAGAAAGAATGGCAGAGTTAGAAAATCACTATTTGCAACCACTTTTAATAATTGATTCAGAGAAGAATCATTAATAGACACAAAGCCTGGTAGTGAAAGTTTGAGTAGGAACAGGATATTTACATAGCCCAAAAGAGCTCTTCTCAAATTACTTCTAAAATATAAAGGAGAAATAGTAATTTTAGAGTGGAGAAATCTGTTATAAACTACCTTAACCAAGAGATCAAAGTTAATAGGAAAAGTGACCCCACAAACCTTTTGGTAGAACACACCGAGGACACATAATTTATGCAATAAATGCGTAACTTGAACCCAATTATGAGGAAACTTCAGACAAACCCAAATTGAGGGATAATCTATGGTAAAATAATTGACTTGTACTCTTCAAATATGTCAATGTCATAAAGAACAAAAAAAGGCTGGGGAATTGCTTGAGGTTAAAGGAGACTAAAGTGACATAACAAAGAAATGCAAAACATGATCTTGAACTAGATCCTGGGCTGGGAAAAAAATGTTCTAAAGGACCTTAACTATATATTTGGCAAAATCTGTACATGTACTGTAGATTAGATAAGTGTACTTTATATTAAATGTTGTTTAATTTTGTTAAATTTTCTGATTTTGATAATTACATTGAGGTTATATAAGAGATTATCCTGTTGTTAGTAAATAAATATTGAACTACTTAATGGAAGAGGGATTTGATGTCTACAATTTATTTTTAAATGAGTTAAAAAAGAAATAATATACATTAGTAGTAGTAGATATAATGAACATGGGGAGAGAGAATATGAGAAATTAAATGAAATAAAATGTTAGTAATTGAAGGTGGGTAAAAGATATATGGGAGTTTTTGGACTATTCGTGCAAATTTAAGTTTGAAATTAATCAAACAACCCCATCAACAAATGGGCAAGTGAAATGAACAGAAACTTTTCAAAAGAAGACAGAATAATGGCCAGCAAACATATAAAAAAATGCTCAACATCTCTAATCATTAGAGAAATGCAAATCAAAACCACAATGAG